>JAYMTF010000745.1:0-30768 GCA_036897485.1 Pelargonium nanum | reverse complement strand
TTATGTCGTAAAATAAAAAGTGAAGAAATGAGAATGAGAATCTCATTCCATCCAACATAGGTGGAATGAAAATACACATGGGTGAGTGAATGAGAATTGGAATGAGTGGGTTTTAATCCAAACACCATCAATGAGAATCTCATTCCCATTCTCATTCTTCATTCTCATTCTCAAAACAAAATTGCTAATCAAAACGGTATCTTATTATACTTCAATTGCATACCAAATTGAATTGTAAACTCTTTTGTGTATCAAAATGAACAAATGAAAATTCAATGTGTACCCATTTAACTCCTTTCTTTTCAAATAAATGAGTTAGAACTAAAAAGACATGGATATAAAGAAAGAAAACCAATTTTAATTAATTAATTACAATTTTACAAGAATGAGAAAATGCACTCATTTTGAGACAATAGAAGTGTAAATCTCAAGATTTCACAAACTCCCATTAAAAAGACATGCTTCTTCAACAAGTACAGTACACATGGGGATAGCTACAGCAGTTTTGGGTTTATATAGGTGGCACAGTTACACATCAAACCTCTGGCTCTTGTTTCATGCCTCTTGTATGTACATGGACTTGACCTATATACAACCTTTGAGAGGTGTCATTGTTTCATGAATTGACATGCAATGCAACTACAGCACATGGTTTCATGTCCATATCCACAATAGATGTAGAGTGAGGACTTATGTGGTCCAGTGAATTACATATGGCCATGTTTGCAATCTTGAGCATTTTTTGCTAAAAAAAAATTCAAAATCATGAACTGTTCTTGATGAGGCTACAGAAAACAGAGTCTCAGAAGTTTTATAACTACAAACTAGCTTGTGCAATCCAAAAGCCAAGAAACCAAAACACAGAAATCATCTATACTGTCTATCCCAGTTTGATAATGAGCACTCTGAATCAAAGCTGAGATCTTTTGCTGTTCTGGTGCTTGATCTGAATGGACCTGGAACAGCCTTCAAGCTTGGAGATCTTTGCTGGTAAAAGCCACCACCAGGCCTACAAGTCCTGCCACTGCTTGGCATTTCACTTACTACAGAAGACACCAGACAGAGCTTGTTCTTGTAGGGTGAGTAACATTCAGAGCAAGTGTCATAGATTCCTGGTCTTTGCTTTGGTGAGCTCACTGATCTTGCTTTTGCCCTGGCAGATTGTGTTGCAGCCATGTAAGTTGGAACCACAACAGGAGAGCTAGAAAATGCCATTTCTTCTCCTGTTGAGCCCTGCCTTTTATGATGATATGATCTTCTTGAACCCAATGCAGGAGTATGATCCAATCCTTCAACTGTGTTTTTTCTAGGAAAGTTTCTCAGTTTCAGTTGTTTTCTTGCTCCAAACTCCTCTGCTGTCCTTGTGGAATTGAAAGCTGTGTCCAGATCTTCAAGCTCTTTACTTTTAGAAACTTGGGTATCCACCCATTGCTCCAACCAGTACCTCAGCCTTCCATTTACCTTCTTCCTTTCAGATTCTGCAGATTTCTGAAAACTACCCACCACTCAGAATCAAAGAAGAAATCAAGAACCTATTCGGGATGCGAAAAGAGGGTAATCGAAAGGATTTTGAGCCTTACCCGATGGTGAAAGGAGTAATCTCTTATTCTTTCCCTCTTCATTGCAGCCTCTTTCTTGCTCAATATCAAGGCATCTGCATTTTGCTTTGACAGAACGCTATGATCCCACCTTCTTTCACTACTTGAATCCATCTGAAAATGTAACCAGTTACAAGATTGTATATCAATATGCAACATCACAAGGCTTAATGGGTCACAATCAACTACTTGTTTTGAGTCATTAACACCATAGACAAGAGTCCATTTCAGTACTTGCTAACCTTTATTATCTTGTCTCCCAAAACTTGCCACTCTTTATTCTCATCAGTACCTTCTTCCACTGTTTGGAACCTCCTAGCACAAGCTTGTGTCTGGATGTTTACTATGGACTGCAAACACTTGAGGGTAGTAACAGCCTGTCTTCGTACTGCTCTTCCTCTAATCAAAGCTTGAAGCTTCACTATTCCCTTCAATGCCCTCAAAGCTTTCCTTGCCTGCAACAAACACTCCAAGGTATTTCACCAACTTGATAACACATGTTTTTTTTTTTGTTTTCTATAAACAAGCGTAACAACCGAGTCTCGAATCTGAGACCTCAACAGAAGCAAGCACTTAAGCCACTTGCTCCGTTGATGGTTGTTAACTTATAACACATGTTGATGAGAAACCAATAATCTTATATGATCTGGAAATTAAAACATTAATCATCAAGTTTCCACAACAAGATCTGACACTCTTCCTAAACTATGTAATGTAATGTAATGATCAAACTTACAAGGTAACCTCTGAAGGCCGTCTGGATTTGAGTGGCAGCAGAATGTTGAATTGTCCAGTTCTGTTCATGGGTTGATGATTCTTCATCAACTTGATGGACAGAGTTTGGGGTTGCAGTGAGCTTGACCACCTCAGCTGCAGCCTGAGCAGAGGCAACAGCAGCTTCAGCAGCAGCAGCAGTGGCAATAACCACAGTCAGGGCATGTTTGTTCTGCTCTTCTTCAGCTTCACTCAGCCTCTTCTGTAGAGGCTGAGGAGGAGCTGTGAGTGAGGGCAGCTTTTTAACCTTAAACCCTCCAAACACCCATCTCCTTCTCTTCTCCTTCTGACAAAATTGTCCCATCAATGATCAGTAACAGAAAATTAGCAGCAGAGAGCATGGTGAAAACAGAGCACATAGCATACCTTTTCTTGTGCATCTGAAACAAAGAGCCTCTTCACCAAACTGAACCAGCTCTTCTTCTTAGCCATTGAACAACCATCACTTCACATGATGCTATAGCAAGATTTAAGGCTAAAACTGTGAGTATATAAGGCAAGAAAGTGAAGTAGAGACTGTGATCAAACAAAGTGTTATTTTATGGAAAATCATACCTTCCTGTGAGTGAACCAAAACAAGAAGCACCGCTTCCAAAAAGCTCAGATATTGGGAACAAGGACAGTACTTTCTTGGAGAGCACAGCAAGAAGTGCCTCGAATGGAGATTAAGCAAATTGTTTACAACTCCAGATGGACCAAAAAGGTGGTACGTATAAGGGAATTTCACCACAAATGATGGGAAATAGCCAGATTGTTCCTCGAGAGACTAAAATCACTGACACTGAAAACTACATCAAATTGAATCCACAAATGCATTTCTGTAACATCCCATTTTCAATCATTCAATTTCTCATGATGAGCTTAAAAAAAGGGGAAATTTTTTTCACTGTTCACCATGTGGGCCTTTTATCAAACACCTTGCAGGCAAATGGCATAGGCCATATATTATGCACTGTGAGAATTTCTCATGAGACCTCAAATCATGGGTCCTTCCCAACTTTTCCCAAACCTCAGCATATATTTCCTCAGCTACAACCAGACACTTGAACATGGCTGCTGTTGGGGTCTGATATTACTCAACTGCCCATGCCCATGACCAAGAAAGAACCAGAAAAAAAGAAAAAAAGAAAAAAACTTTTGTGAAAGTGAAAGTAGCATAAGCCAAGAAGTCATGAATCACATTGTGAGGAGGGGACATGATATGATCAAATGGTTAATATTGTCCTTGGGTGAATGGGACATATTATATATGCCACAAGATTCAAAACCCATTTGCCAAAATGCATCACCTTAGACAGTTTCTTGAAATATAAATATTTATTGTGTTATTTTAATGTTGATGAGACTGAGAGGGCAAAAATGACTGTTCCTAGAAAAGAAGAGTTGAATGAAGAGTAGAGATAGGAACAAGGGAAGGGAGGGCAGATTCAGAGAGACAGGGAGATGAGCACTAATGCACTATTATTGAGGAGTGTGAAAGAGAGGAGAGAATGTGGGTGTGGGTGTGGGTGGAAGGAAACAAAGCAGCCTTGGGTTGCATGAGCAGCTCAAAAACACAGCTGTTAATGGGCCCTAACAACCTTGTCTAATACTACTACTCCACATGACTAATGCTACTACTATTTACTATTTCTTGGTTTAAAAGGTTTAAAATGCACACACACAACAAACAACAAAGAAAAAGAAACCTCTATAGTCTATTCATTCCAATAAAAAAGAAAAGTAAAACTAAATGAGAAAATGTGTTCCTTTCTACAACTTTTCATAGACAGTGAATAGGACAATTCTTACTAGTAGTGTTTGAATGCAAAGAAAGAGAATCAAATATAATAAAAATGTATGTAAATCACATATGATGCTACATGAAAAATCATGATCAATAGCATCTACTAATAGTTGGTTTATCGAACGTCACATCATCGAATAAACTCTCTGCGCTCACGGATATTCCAAACTAAAGGAGTGGCCCAAAGCACGCAACGAGAAGCACCATAAGGCGACTTAAATGGGATACTAGTACCAATCACATAGAAAATTTTCTGTGGCACTTATACAACTCATCCTTTCATATTACTATTAGGCCATGCATGTGGTGAACCTTAATTCTAGGGTTCACATACCTCTGTTTTGAAACATCATGTTTTAATTGTTTTCTTATATTTAAGTTCATTTGCTTTTTATTCATCATATATAAACATTCAAAAATGTATGAAAAATACCTCATTTCAATTATGTATTTGTCAAACATACTTTTACATCAAACTACTTTTAGTTTTTATTTTACTAAATATTACCTTTTTTCCATCTGAAAACTTCAAGCTACTTCTAGTTCCTAGCTTTACCAAAACAAGCACTAATTGTGTAATAAGTGAAAGAGAAGCACATGGAATGCCATAATGCACAGTGATAAGTTTCTACCAAATCATGACACTGTAATTAACTGACATGTTTATATGAAGCTTGTTTTGGGTAAACAAATTGCAATGATGAAGTATATATATCTTTGTAAGGCAAGTAGAGAGAGAGAGAGAGATCTTAGTGACCTCACTCCATACAAATTGAACAATATATATGTTGAGACATTAAAAATTCTAAGCCAAAGCTAAGAAGAATACCATGTTTGCAGATTAGCAGACACACATACATGCAATTATAAATCCCATAATTGGAGTTAGGCTTCAGTCCATTTCCATATTCCAGTTAACTTTTAATTTTTAAATGATTCTTGATTGAGTTCTTTCCAATTAATTGAATGAAAATAAATGTTACAAACCATATATATAAGGAGACAATGTCACAGCAAAACTGCATAGAGAGGCAAGAAAAAGAGAGATTTTTTACTTGGGAAGGTAACAAATGGATGTCATTTTCTTTGTTGTGCTGCTCATCATGTTGTTGTTCATGTTGTTGTTCATGTCCATGGTGACAATGTCATGACTCGTGAGGATGGGTTAGCATAGAAGAGACAGATGGCTTTCAATTTTCAACTACTACTTTAAAATTTTGAATTACAAATAAAGGAGATATATATTATTATAGTAACAAATTATGCTTATTTATTGGAGTTCCATATCTTTTTGTTTGTTGCAAGAATGAATGTGGCAGTCACTGACCAAATATATCAAAATGAACCTCACTGTTCCCAAATATAAAATATACATATTGTTTGAATTTTGTCCCCTCCACTCACACACATATATGAAAATTTTCCATCAAAGTATGGGTTTTAATTTTAGTTTAATGTAGTACAAGTCTACAATTCGTGAAATATAAGATTTTTGCGTAATGTTTTACTAGATACTATGATGAAATGTTTAATGGGTTTGTTTCAATTTTGCATTTTGTCGATTTTCTGGAGGTGGGTGGGTTTGAACCTATTTGCAGAACTGAGTTGGCAGTTTTTGATGATTTGAGTTCACACACATGTTTTCTAGAGAAAAACGAATTCGGTCGATATTTTAACCTACATGTAGTAAAAAATAATTCTTAATACTTTTGTTTTTACTCTTATAATTTTATTGCATTTCATATTTATTGCTATGAAAACGAGTTTTTGTGATGTTGGCAAATGATTGAGTTATTGTTTAATTTAGGTTTTGAAAAAAAAATCAGCTATTTCACAAATAATCTCAAAATGAGTACGAGGAGCACGATGTGGTCGATCTGTGAGGCGCTTAGTTGTACTATGAAGCAAGGTTGGCAAGAACATCTAGTCGAGTTTGACGCGCTAGCTTCAGGTGGTTCAAATTTTGCAGGCCGGAGGAGATGACATCAGTACCTTCAATTTGATTAAGTGGGTTGATGCTAAAGAGATTTGGGTGGTGGAAACGATGACTCTCCCGATAATGTTTAAGATTGACATATTACAAATGTTTCAAGTCGAATGAGAGTTTTTCAGTGTGTTTGGTCTTGTGAATTTTTTTACATAAACAACTCTACTTATCTAGGTTGTTGGACAATTTTTTCTTACTCGTAAGTATGTGAATAACTAATGCAATAGTTAGGTTTCCGAAATTTTTGTCAGACATTAACATACAAGTGTGACATATTCTCCCAAATAGTATTAAGCATGCGTTTATTTTCATAATTAAACAATAAAACAATTTTGATGATAAAAAGGGCATAAAACTCAATTTGTTCTATAAACTTTTGTCTTTCGATTTAATTTGATCTCTAAATTATTTTTACTCAAAATAATATCTAAATTTTCAGGTTTCGATTCAATTTGTTCTTTGCACTTTTTAATATTAACCCGAAATGATTTTTACCTTAGAGTTTAAATCAAGAGAGACCAAACTTGGTGGATATTTGAAAATTTATGGACTACCTCAGTCATAGAGAGGAAAAGGGCCAGCCAAAATGCCGCCTCGGTTCCAACCTCCAAAACCCCACAACCCTCACTCCTCCGTCCACCGCCACCGCAAGCCAGCTGAGAACTGCCCCACCTTCCGCGGCGGCCTTAGCGCCAACCGCCCCCACCACAACCCCACCTTCTATCCCCAATCCCCCTCCTTCCGCCTCTCCCCCGTTGCCCGCTTCATCGTCGACGCCTTCGTCAAGAACCGCCGCCGCTGGGGCCCTCCCGTCGTCGCCGAGCTCAAAAAGCTCCGCCGCGTCACCCCCAACCTCGTCGCCGAGATCCTCAAAGCCGAACACGACCCTAACATCGCCGCCAAGTTCTTCCACTGGGCAGGTAAGCAAAAGGGTTACAAGCACAATTACGCCACCTACAATGCTCTCACATATTGCCTGAATCGCAACCGGCGGTTCCGGGAGGCCGATCAGGTGCCGGAGCTGATGGCTTCTCAGGGCAAGCCTCTCACCGAGAAGCAGTTCGAGATTTTGATTAGAATGCACTCTGATGCCTGTAGGGGTCTCAGTGTCTACCATGTGTATAACAAGATGGAGAAATTTGGGGTCAAACCCGGAGTGTTATTGTACAATAGGATCATTTATGCTCTTGTGAAAACTGATCATTTGGACTTAGCATTGTCTGTTTATGGCGATTTTCGGGACCGGGGGATGGTGGAGAGGAGTGTGACATTCATGATTTTGATAAAGGGGTTGTGTAAGGCTGGGAGGATTGAGGAAATGTTGGAGCTTTTGGGGCGAATGAGGGCAAATTTGTGTGAGCCGGATGTGTTTGCGTATACTGCGATAGTTCGGCTGATGATTGCCAATGGGGATTTAGATGGGTGTTTGAGGGTGTGGGAGGAAATGAAGAGTGATGGAGTTGAGCCCGATGCCATGGTTTATGCGACCGTGGTTACAGGGTTGTGCCAAGGGAGGAGAGTTGAAAAGGCTTTCGAGTTGTTCGAGGAGATGAAGGAGAAGGAGCATTTGATTGATGGGTCTGTGTATTGTGTGTTGGTTGAGGCATTTGTGGCAGAAGGGAGGATTGGGGCTGCTAGTGATTTGTTGAAGGATTTGATTGATTCAGGATATCGTGCAGATTTGGGGATTTACAATTCACTTATTGATGGTTTGTGTAATGCGAAGCATGTTGATGAAGCCTATAAGCTTTTCCAGGTCACAGTTAAGGAAGGTCTCGAGCTGAGTTTTGTGACAGTGAATCCCTTGCTGGTGGCTTACTCAGAGATGGGAAGAACGAATGACTTTTTTGAGTTGCTCGAGCAGTTGCAGGGGATGGGAATTTCTATCGTAGATGGTCTTTCCAAGTTCTTCTCCTCTATGGTGGGGAAGGAGGAGAGAATTATGGTAGCTTTAGAGGTTTTCGAGCAGCTGAAAGGAAAAGGTTATTGTAGTATGTCAATGTACAAAATTCTTATAGAAGCTCTACACAAAATTGGCGAGGTTAAAAAGGCTTTAGAACTCTTTGATGGCCTCAACAGATCAAACATTGAGCCTGACTTGGCAGCGTACTGTACTGCAATTGCATGTTTTATTGAAGATGAGGAAATCCAAGAGGCGTGTTCTTGTTATAATAAAATATTAGAAAAGTCTTGGGTCCCTTCTGTGGCTACCTACAACCTTCTTGCCGAAGGGCTGTCCAGAATTGGAGAGATTGATGCAGCTATGATGCTTGTGCGGGAATGTCTAGCCACTGTTGAAAGCGGGCCAAGGGAGTTCAAATACACACTTACTGTTCTACATGAATGTAAATCCGGTAATGCTGACAAGGTGATTGGAGTACTCGATGAGATGATGCTTGAAGCATGTCCTCCTAATGATGTTATATATTCTGCTATAATATCTGGCATGTGTAAGCATGGTACGCTGGAGGAGGCTCGGAAGGTGTTCTCGTATTTGAGAGAGAACAAACTTGTATCAGAGGCTAAAGTGATTGTGTATGATGAAATACTAATTGAACACATGAAAAAGAAGTCGGCAAACTTGGAACAGTCAGGATGGAAGTTCTTTGGTCTCAAATCTAGGCTGAAAGCAAAAGGGTAGTATGCTGCTTTAAAGTTTGCTTCTTTCTATTTGCAGGTAGGGTTGTGAAAGGAAGCGGGAGATTCTAAAGTGTTTGAGGAATAGAACTTTTGCTCCAGTAGGGATGTGATTTGTTGATCGCTACCAGGTGGGTGAAAAACAGCATTTCATGAATACTGAATGCAATGCAACCTTGTGTAACATTCTTTGTGACCAATTTTGGATCTGTTGTATAATTGAAGCATTGAGAATGTAAAAGTAGAATTTGAACTACAATGAGCAATACACATGATCTTCTATTTTGACAAATTCGTTCATATACTGGTTGGTGTATGTATCAAATTACAACCCATCAAAACCAAAGAATGAACCTACTCATGATATGAGGGATGGAGTTTAGGCTACCCTTTTGGGGCGGTTTCGATTGCGTGGAATTACAGGTTCAGGTGGCTCCAAGGGTTTGGCAACATCATCTTCACCTCCTTCTTCTTCTTCTTCCTCTGCTTCTGCTTCCTCTATCGCCTGATTAAGTTCAAGCTGGTGCATGGTAAAACCATAAAAAAAAGTCAATAATTAAGAATGCAAATTTTCATTCTTGTTTCTGGGAAAGCTTTGGACGAGAAAACAAACAAAAATGCAATCTTTGAAAGACCAACGGAAAGAGTGAAACCTCGTCAAAGTAGTCATCATCGAGCTTATCGGCGAGTCTGATGGAAGCGAAGATGGTGCCGACGAGGAGAGACAACGGCAGCAGAAATGCTAAAGCGTAGCTGTTGGCATTGGGAATGGCACGTGCCGCCACCCTCGACCCTCTCATTTCACCGCTGTCAAACCGGAAAGTCGGACAAATTTGCACGTGCCGGGTATTGGGATTGAAGAAAGCTCTTCTGGGTACTGTTGTGGTGGAAGCAGAGGCCAGAGAAGAAGGAGAAGGCGATAGAGTCAGGTTCGGGATGAGGAAACAACTTCCCATTGTTTCAACACAATTCTTCAATTTTCCTGCAACATTAAGAAAGTTATGATTAATCCATACTCCAAGAAATATAACACTAAAATAGGAAACTCAAATGAAGAAAAAAAAATGTGCATAGTAATCTGGAAGAGATACAAGGAAAATAGATATAGAAATATAGAGTCCAGATGTAGCTCAAATAATCATTATAAGTTGATTACAAAGCAACGATGGACGCTCTTTTCTTTGCCAGACATGTAAAGGTACTCAACATCAATTTGCCAGCACCTGGACCATGTCTGGTGTGTAACAATGACAAGAACGAGACCATATGATCAACACAAGTATAAGCAAACACTTATGTACACATTCTACACCTACACACAAACCATATAAATCAATCAAAATAGCAGTTGTGTTGTCCAATATATTTTCAATTTTCAGTTCTATAAAAAAGATGTTGGGTCCAGATGTAGCTCATGTAATGTTGAAATTCAAATTAACGGGCAACGATGAACACCTACAAGAGACTTTTTTAAGATACATGGGAAACCCATATATCAAAATTAGTTCTCTATCTTTTATATACCAGACATGTAACGGTTTCTACCAATACAGATAAGATAGACACCTGACTATATGACTGGATGAATCAAGAATCCTAGAAACTGCAATAAAACCAAATCTCCACACACACAACAATACCGATCCAAGTTAAACATTCTAAACCAACACACAAGCGGAAGAATTTAAAGAAATGACCAAGAGAACAAGGTTCCCAAACTTCACAAAAAAAAACAGTGAAAACTAAAAAATGTAATGGAAACATCATTGAGCTAAGCTTCACACACCAATACCAATCAAATTAAAACAATCTAAACCAGCACGCAAAAGTAGCAGCTAACCTGAGCTATAACACAAGCTTCTCAATGCTAACAAGCCCAAATAAACAGTGCAAACAATCAAACCAATCAAAGAATAGTCATTGATCAGATCTTCAAACACAGCAATACCAATCCAAATAAACCGCTACAATACAACACATCAAACATCTAATTAGCACCAACAATCAAAAGTGCAACTTCATTTCTTCAAAATTTAGTGATTTGGGATATATATATATACATATATATACATGTATATATGTAGGGTCCAGATGTAGCTCAAACAATGTTGAAATGCAAATTATTGGGCAACGATGGACACCTTCAAGAGACCTTAAAAGAAAGTTGAGAAACCTCAACTATCAAATTTGGAACTCTGGACTTTCTTTACCAGACATGTAACGATCCCTACCATAGGTATCAAAAGGTAGGCACCTGACTTATGTCTGATTCAAGTATTCAACTTTCATAATCAAAGCATTAAAAAAGGCATCAATATCAATTAATCATTTAAAACAACAAAAAATTGTTGAAGTGCTGTTCAACAATTCAACTTTCATAACCAAAACACAGGATCAGTAGCATAAAAGGCAAAAACAATTTTGACGATTGGATATGAGAAATTAGGGTTTTGTTAACAAAATTTCACCTTGATTCGTGACCAGATACAAGATCTGGTTCTTCACTGGTTCTTGAAAAAAACCACAACAAATTGAAACCTACATTTTCAGAGAAAGAAGAAACTTCAAAACTAGCAGCCACACAGAAAATAGATGTGAAGATAGGGTTTATAAGCAATTAGGGTTTTGGAGAGAGAGAGGAAAGAGACGTTGGAGATAATGATTACGCTACCCGCTAGTCACTCTGTATATGTCACAGCCAGTCAACCAAACCCAAAAGTTATTGGGCTTTTAATTAGCTATCAGACCAAACTCTCAGCCCATCAAGGCCCAATGTTTTGAAACGACATGTCGATTTCTACTTGCGCTCCAATTTGATTTCGTGAAAGCCCAAACCCAAAACGTCAATGGGCTTTCTTGCCCAATACAACTAATCCAGGCCAGTTATAAAAACGACACGTCGATTTTATTAAATCTAGCCGATTTAAACGACTTGTCGGTTCCTACCTGCGATTTCTATATATATTCGTCGCAATTCACTGTCACAACTCTTCTCCTCTTTCGCTGTGAAAAGCTTCTTAGGGTTTCTGGCCATCAACAGCTTCTACCAATATGGTGATTTCTCGATCTCTCTCTGCGACAATCTCATCATTTATGTATTCAGATCCACACGTTTCTCAATTTTCCATGAAATTCACTTTGTTGCTTATTTGATGTGAAATTATCTGTTTGATCGCTACTGTAATGCTCTGTTTGGTTTGTGAGAAATGTGAATTTCGTTTTTGTTTTTGCATGCGATGATGATTTCGTGAAACGATTCTATATTTTGTATGAAATTAATTTTTCGTCTTACTTGCATTGAATTGTCGATTTGATCGCTACTGTAATGCTCTGTTTGGTTTGTGAGGAATGTCCATTTCATTTTCGTGTTGAGTTTCTGGTTATAAGTTTGATTCCGGGGTTAATGTAGATGTGTTCTGTTTGGTTTCTAAGAAACTATAGGCAAACACAAGAAATTATACTGATGCAGCTAGTTGGAGCATTAAGGTTTTGTGTTTTTGGTATAAGATCAATTGTTTCCTGTTTTCAATGATAGTTTTGTTTGTTTCCTGATTTTAGAGGTTCTTTTTCTTTCTCAATTTTCCATCAAATTCATTTTTCTTCTTAGTTGATGTGAATTTATCTATTTGACTGCTAGTATAGTGCTCTTTCAGAAATGTGAATTTGGTTTTTTATTATAGTTTTAGGATATTGATATCCTGGCATGTTTATCTATTTTCTATGCAGTTAAACTATATCCTGGCATGTTTATCTATTTTCTATGCAGTTAATAACTATCTATTTGATAACTCTACTGTAATTCTATGTTTGGTTTGTGGCAGCCAGTAGGAAAATTATTGTTTATGTTGTGTTCTGCTTGGTTTCTAAGAAACATTTTTTGGGGGAAATGAAAATTATACAGTTGCAGCCAGTTGGAGCATTACGGTTTTTGAGTTTTCGGTATAAGATCAAGTGTTACCTGTTTTTGAATTTTTCTTGTTGTTGTGTGGTATAAGGTTCTTCCTAACGATGTTGATTTGCTGAATCCACCCGCGGAGCTTGAGAAGAGGAAGCATAAGCTCAAGCGTCTTGTTCAGTCCCCAAATTCATTCTTCATGGTGATTTGCTTAGTTCATGTTCTGTATTTGTGATATTTTCATGTTTCGTTGTGCTAATTAGTGTTTTCTTTTGCCTTCATTTGGTTATTTAAGGATGTGAAATGTCAAGGTTGCTTCATCATGTAAGCATTGGATTCTAGATTCTGTTCATTTTGATGTATTGTTTAAGGTTTGTTATGTGGACCCGATGCTGATCCTGTTTACGTTGACATGCAGTACCACTGTTTTTAGCCACTCTCAGACTGTTGTGGTTTGTGGAAACTGTCAATCAGTCTTGTGTCAGCCAACCGGAGGTCGTGCAAGGCTCACCGACGGATGCTCTTTCCGAAGAAAGGGTGACTAAAGATGCTCCACTTTTCCCTCTACCCAATGAGTTTCAAATTCGTTTTAAGATTATGAATCCGTCTTTTGTTTCCTCCCAATATTCTAATTTTGGTAGAACTCATACGTAAATTCAATACTTTATGTTGCAAATTTTGGTTTTTTTTTGTTACGATTACTCTAGATTGTTTCATCGGAACATAATAATTAAACTATTATTTGCTTTAGTTGCAAATCACGTGTCTGATTTTGTCTTTTGGCATTCATTTTGTGTATTGATCATTCTTTTCATGTTGTCCTGATTACTCAAGCGAGGTAATCTTTCTGTATGGGAAGCAATACGACCAACGGGCGCAATAAGGTATTATTTTTTAATCTTACGCTTATTCAAGCTTGCTTTCTTTTATTCTTAAAGTTTTTTTATTTTATTTATAGTTTTGGTGAAGTTGTTGTAAATAGTTTGGTTTCTCGAAATTCAGGTTCTTTTATGTAGAAAATGTACAATAGAATTCACGTAGATTGTTCGGTAAATTACTGTGAGGAATATGTTTAAGCTGGATGTTTGTTTGGTTATAGAAATTGCTAATTAGTATTGAGACATTCCAATTTGTGATTGTGTATGGTTCTCAAGCTTTCTATACACACACACTCACAATTTCATTTTACAGTTTGAGGATGTGTCTTTTCCAGTTTTGTTGCTGCCTAAATTTTATTGTTAGTTGAAGTTCCCATTTGAGGATGTGTCTTTTCCAATCTTTTTAAGTTGATTTTGATTGAAATTCTTTCAAATGCGAATAAAATGTTCGAAAAATTTAATTATTAAATTCATAATTTCATATGAAATGTTGTTTCTGAAATCTAAATTTCAAGACTCGTGATTTATAATTGATCATGGAAATAAAAGTGGTATTTTGATCAGGTAGATAAAAATGGTATTTTATTAAACTGTTTTGATGAAATTATTAAGAGCAATTAAGAAAATTTATTTACGAATTCATGAGTTCATAATCGTGCGGCTCATCCTAATCAGTGCCACGTGTACAAGCGTCGTGCCAGAGGTAGCTAACGTCTGGATATATTTGGCCACGTATTTATTGATGGGTCCCACCAGCTTTCACACGTGTTTGAATATTGGTGAAGATTTTGGATAAGGGTTTATGGAAGAAGAAACCCAATATTTTATTAAGTCAATTAAAAATAATTTTTAATATTTCAATTTTAATAAGAATTTTCACACTAATAATTAGTGTTGCTAGCATAGGTTAGTGCTCTTAGCATTTTATATTTTAATATATATTCATCTGTTTTCACCATTATATTAAGCTTAGAAATTCTCATAATTATTGAGTATCCTTTTCTTGTATACATATGCACATATACTGTATTTATTTCTTTCTCGAGCCAAGTCATGTCTCCACTCATAATATGCTAAAGAAAGTGGTTTCAAGAATTTCCACATCTATGAATGTTGAAGCATCTAATGCCAAAGCAAATTTGCACATATTCAAAAATGAAGATGTTACATGTACGAAACTTCCATGCAATTCGCACGAAGATGATAATTTGATCTCAAATCTACATGTGTTTAGAATTCTATTTCTATAATTGCGGAATTGAATAGTATTACTTCAATTACGAAGTTGCAATTCCATACAAAAATGACAATTTGATCTCAAATCTACATGCAACTTCTTTTAGTTATGGTCGGGTATATCTTTTCATTCTAAACTTGAAAATCAAGACTACAACCCGACCCAAGCTAAAAGAAAGATTTTTATGAATCTAGGGTCAAACTGAATCTAGTGTAACATTTAATATGTGCCCAACATTAATTTTAAGAAGGATTTATACAATGCATGGTTGAGAATGAGTGATAGAGAAGGTATGATGTCATTTTCGCATTTAATTTAGGTTTAAATACTTTCATATACTAGAAGTTTTAAGAATTCACCGACTAGATTTATAAACAAACATTGGAGTAGAGATATTATTGAATCTCTGTATTTACGGGTTAGAAAAGTCATGCCGTTAGGCCCCACGTTAGTTAACTACCGGTACTGCTAATCTTAACTAACGGTATCAAATTGAGGTTGTCTATTTTGAACCCAAAATAAGCGTGTAACGGGTATCAAATTGAGTTTTTATTTTTATGCAAATTTGCCCATTCCACCTGCCCCGATATGTCATACAACCCGAATCCTAGAAAATCTGGGCTGAATTTTGAATATCTACAAGTTCGGTTTCCAATCGCAAGTCATAGTCTATACAATTATTATTATTATAGGTATTTAAAAAAACACTAAAGCTGTTAAAAATAAATAAATAAATAAATAACATTTTTCAGTATATAAATAAACCGTTGGACGTAACGGTGATGTCCCGCGAAAACCACTCTCTCTGAGTTTTCGCTCCATTTCTTCTTCTTCGTCTCTGTCTGGTTTCTGCGCCAATCTTTTTATTTACCATTTTGCCACCGTATCCGTTTTTCTCGTACCCAATTTCTGTAAAAATTTATTTTAAAAACGTTCTAATTTGGGTTTGTGATCATTCCCCCAAAAAGTACAAATTAAGAAGAAAAAAATTTCGAGGTAGATTCTGATAATTTCCTGCATTTGGAGGATCTTTCACGAGAATTAAGCCATCTATTTGTTGATTCATCATCATTAATTCAAGGCTTTGCTTAAACAACTCAGAACTTCCTCGGATTTTCGTTTTTTTTTTGGGAGGTATTTCTGCATTTTTTTCTCTCTTCAGTTTGCCTAGGGTTTTGTGAAAATTTGGGAATAATTTGTGTTTTTCTTCTTATTTGAAAGGTGTTTTTAATTTTGTTGAAACACATGGAATCGTCTCTGCAAGCTCGGAAAGGAAGAGACAGGCAGCGATATGAGAACAATCTTCGTCTGGTTTCTGGGTATGTGTGTTTCCATTCTTTGGTTTGTGGATTTGGTTTAATTTTGTCAGTTTCGAAGCTGATTGTGGAATTATGGTATGTGATTTGTTCTTTGTTTTGTGAATTTTGGTTTAATTTTGTCATTTTTGAAGCTAGTTATGAGATTATGGTCTTTGATTTGAACAATTGTGGTTTCAGGTTTTGTTCGGTTTTTGTAATGATTTCCATTTTTTCATGGTCTTTGTTTTGTGTATTTTTGTTTCATTTTGTCATTTTTAAGGTAATTATGGAATTATGATTTTGTTGTGTTTTTGTTGTGGGCAATTTTCCATTCTTAGGTTTGTGGATTTTGGTTTAACTTTGTCATTTTCAAAGCTGATTGTAGGACTACGGTGTTATTAGGTTTTTGTTAAGGAGACATTTCCAATTTTCCATTGTATGGTTATGGATTTTGGTTTAATTGGTCTGTTTCCGAAGCTGATTGTAAAATTATGGTCTTTGATTTGAGCGATTATATGGTTATGTTATTCTTTGTTTTGTGGATTTTTGGTTTCATTTTGTCGTTTTCTAAGCTAATAGTAGAATCATGGTCTGGTATGCAGTAATTTCCAATTTCCCATGCTCATTGTTTTGTGGTGTTTGGTTAAATTTCAAAGCTAATTGTAGACTTGTGTTTTCTTATTTATACGTGTAATGATGATTTTCGGAGCTAAATGTAGAGTCATGGACAGAGCTTAGCGTTTTCCAATAACCTCAATTAGCACAAATAGGAACGTTATTTTCGTGATTGTGCGAAGTATGTCATGTTTCATTAGATAATACTTCACATATATAAAATTAGGATAAAATGCTTTATTGCTTTATATATCAACTCTCACATACTAATTGCCAATCAATTATACCACTTCATCCAAATGGGTCCTATGTCATTGTCATTGTTTTTTCCCAATAAAAATATGTGTTCATTATTGGATTCTACGTCTTCTACTTTGTCTTGTATGTGGAATTTTATAACCCCCATAGTTTTTTATAGTTTGTTTATCTTTGGTTGTTTGTGTTAATTAAATAATTATGGTTACATCTTTACATCATATGCTATTGTTGACTGTGGTTTAGGTGAGGTATTAGTTTACTCCTTTACATACAAGTACAAGGCTTAGGATAGTGAAATTAGAGAAAAGGACAAACAAATGATCAAGATAAGTGTGAATGATCTAGTGGATAATTAGAGATAATATACAAATTTTGTTGCTAATTACATCATATGAGGCATCACCTGTTTCCCACTTGGGTATTTCAGTCAATTGCCTTTTTAAATACTAGTTTTCAAGATAGCTCAGGACTCCAAGAGTTGATGTTTTGTATGAACATAATTGGGCGATAGAGATGTATGAATAATTGTATCTTACATATATGCAGAAATGCTAATGGTTAAAGTAATTGTGTGAATGAGGTCTTTAGAGTTGGCAATTCAGGTTTCGGTTGGGTTGAAAATATCTAACCCGACCTGCATTTTTCCATGCTAAACCTGATCCGAAAACTAATCAACTCCATTTTATGCGACCCAAAATTCACAAACAATGTGGGTCGGATTTCGGGCGCTTTTGGGTCCGCATCGTCAGCTTTAGTGGTCATGGCAACTTGTTGGGTATAAACACAACTACACAAGTTGAGAAATTATATAGAGCGTGTTTTTGAAGGTGGGGAATGTCTTTAAGATACTAGGCCTACTTAAAGCAACTTGGCTTTTTGAATTTGTCCTTTTACGATTAAAGGTTGATATTCATCGTTCAAGTTTAATTGGTGTCCTCCACTCCAATTGCTTTTGCTGTCAAGTGCTTGATGATTAGATATTTCTTTTTCCCGCTTTTGACTGTATTGTCCCCTAAAACTGAACTTGGGGCGAATCCCTCGGAACCTTTTCATGCTCTTGTTCATTTACTCGGTTGTGTGAATAATCAGGTGTATTCCATACAAACTGGCAAAGGACAACAAAGATGATCACAAAGGTAATGCAGAGAACATGATAGAAGTTTGCATGGTTTCTTCACCTAATCGCAATGACTTATTGTTCCCGAAAGTATGTATTCTCTCTCTCTCTCTCTCTCTCTCTCTCTCTCTCTCTAGATTGTGTTTTCATTTTGTTTAGTGTATTTATTTTCTCTGTTGTTAGGGTGGATGGGAAGATGACGAGACTGTCCATGAAGCTGCGTGTCGTGAAGCTGCGGAGGAAGCGGGAGTGAGAGGAATACTTAATGTAAGTTATGTTTCCCGATCAGTCATTGAGTTTGTTACATGTTTACGTACACATTTTCATCAACATAACAACAATCAAGCAGATATTCTCTTACTTCAATTTTTAGGATAAACCAAACATGATGACTGAGATTCTCTTTCTCATTTCCATTCTTGATCGCATACATGAATAAAACCTCTAAACAAAATATACCGAGAAGTGATGATTTGAATTCTAATTGCTTTTTGCTTGCAAGTTATATAATATATAGCATTTCTAGCAATAACGCGACTGAGATGTCGTGTACTAAAACTGTATCTCTTTTAGAGATGACAATTCACATTTCGGGTTTTAAAGATCTAACCCAAACCTGACCCAAAAGAGGTGCAGGCCGTGCGGCCGTGGGTTTTGCATAAAAATGTGCGGGATGCTTGACCCGAAAATTAACCGGATTTGTTTTATGAAACCCGAATCCGCAAAAATGCAGGCCAGAATTCGGGTTCCTGTGGGTTCGAGGAGTCCAAATAGCCAAATCTAATTAATTTGTTTGCTTAATTTTCTCGATAATGTGATAAAAACATATCTATTCTCTTCCCTCAGGAGAATCCCCTAGGAGTTTGGGAGTTTCGAAGCAAGAGCAAACAAGAACTGTGCACCGCAGAAGGAGGCTGCAGAGGATACATGTTTGCACTAGAAGTAACCGAGGAGCTCGAGTCCTGGCCGGAGCAGGAAAACCGTTACAGGAAATGGGTTAGTATGTAATATGTTTACATTACGTAAATTGCATACATCGAACTAGCTCACTCCATCTTACCTGAACATGTTCACGCATGAACTACACTTTGCAGCTAAGCATCAAAGATGCTTCGAGATTATGTAGATATGAGTGGATGCGTATGGCGCTGAACAAGTTCCTCAGAAAGATAAGTGAAGAGCTGGAACTCGAAATAGAATCAGGAACTGAATTGCCCAAAGAAGAAGAAAAAGACGTAGCAGAAGAAGTCGTGTTGGAGCTTCCATCCACCACAGTCTCGGATGCTTCGGAGAGTCCAATTGTGCCACCAAGCTGCTACTCAAATCCTCCCGGAGGTAGTTCACACCACGACATCAGCTCATTTTCAAGAGGTTGTCGTCGACATGAAAATCTGAGTTTTGCCTGAATAAGGTATGCTACTCTGGCCAACCTTTAAGTAGCGTTCGGATTATAATTTTTGTTTAAGAATGAAAGTCAAGAATTGAAATGGGAATAGGATTCACATTATCCAGGTCTGGATTAAGATTTTTTTTGGGGCTGCCTAAAGTAAATGCCCATTTTTTGTCCACCCTCTGGCCCGGTTGTCAGAACGGATGTGAATCTCATTTCCATTCCCGTTCTAGATTCTCATTCTCATTCCATTTTTTTTAATCGAAACGCTACTTTTGTATGATTCAGTACCATTTGGTCATGTACTGAAGTGTAATTTGCTTTAGAACAAACCTTAAAAAGCAAATGGGGTAGTAAGAGAGACTTTGGTCCTGTTTTTTTCAGTGAAGTTATTTTTTCACTGTCTCTCCTGTTCGCAACCAGGAGAGAATCTCGACTAATCTCTCGATGTACTGTCCATTTGTTGGGGTTTTTTTTTTTGTCTCTCGTGTTTGTAACCGAGACTAATTTTTAATGAAATTTCTCCATTGTAATTGGAGTTGACAGTAGAGATCTCAAGTGTCTCTTTTTGTTTTTGTTTTCTGTTGTATATGATGTGCACTTGAATTTTAATGATGTATATTCCATGAAAGAGGTGTGGGTTCGTTCATGTTGCGTTTTATGATTTGAGTTCGGGTTTTACATTGAAAATGTGTTGGTTATCCAATTCGACGCAATTTCTCAACAAACATCCAGCTGAACACAACCTAAAAATTGTTCGATTTTA
Source organism: Pelargonium nanum (assembly GCA_036897485.1). Taxonomy (NCBI): domain Eukaryota; kingdom Viridiplantae; phylum Streptophyta; class Magnoliopsida; order Geraniales; family Geraniaceae; genus Pelargonium; species Pelargonium nanum. Next base: position 10,532 of record JAYMTF010000745.1, on the reverse strand, counting down.
TTTTATGTGATCCGAACTCTCAAATAATACAATTCAGTCATGAATAGACACTAAGAAATAGCACATAAAACACAACACATACACTAAAGATTTTGAAATAACACATAAAACATAGCACATACTTGAATATACACTGAGTTACGATCACAACGCCGCAGCAAAACTGGAAGCTGGTTCTCTCATGAACTTCCCGGCACGAGAAAAACCAGTGTCCATACTTTCCGGCGAAAAGCCCTTGGTCTTGTCCCGGGTTTTCCCAAAACAGGACATGGGAGCTTGCCATTTTGCATCCTCAAGCACAGCTCCCACCTCAAATGTCATCACATGAGCAACCATCCCTACAAAATCCCACATTTCCACAATTACGAATCAGCAATTTCGGTCATGACCCGTGAGACAAATATTAGCGGGTTTGAGTTTATCTTAATCGTGTTCCAACACTTCCACAATTACACACCCCAATTATAGATGATAATTTGGGTCATGACGTGTGACTCAACACAAACACGACTAATCCAACCCCAGTCCACAAGGAGGTTCCGGTTTAAAACAATTCGGGTCTAATAGTTTAGGTCATGACTTGTGACTCTACACAAACACGACTATACCAACCACCCCAACTATAGATGATAATTTGGGGTCATGTTTGTGACCCAACACAAACACGACTATACCAACCCCGTTCCACAAGGAGGTTCCGGGTTTTAAAACAATTCGGGTCTAATTTGTGTGACCCGAATCCACAAAACGTGGTCCAAATTCACAGCTCTAATGTACATATGTTTCCAAATTTGACTCTCAGACATTTTCACAAACACATTGTGCTCAATCTCTCTCGCACGTCAAGCATCAAATTTTCCCGAGAAAACAGGACAGAAAATCTGAAAAACACACTCACCATTGAAGAATTCCCAGTAAACAGGTCTCCTGGTTTCAACATCCTCGTAGTACCAAATAAAATCAACCTTCTCCCACACATTACACACAAACCCATCAACCATTTTCCGTCCCAGAAACGTCGCGTCGTCGAGAAAGTTTGGCCGGAGCACGCCGACCGGAAAGTGCAGGACCTTGCAGCCATGGTCGGTGTAGATGAAGGACGTGCCGTTGTCCCATTCCAGATCATAGATGAGATCTCCGAGCTGGTTTTGGATGATGTTGAAGTTTCGACCGTTGGGGAAATCGTACCAGAGGTCGGTGACTTGGAGAGTCCCGGAGTTGTTCATGGAGAGGACGGAGTGGAATTGGAGCGGCCACGGGGCCGGAATTGGGTCGGCGGCGAAGGTGGATTGGATTGAAATGAGGAGGAGGAGGAGAGAGAGAGTGGTGGGGGTGGATTTGGAAGCCATTGTTGTTGTTGTTGGTGGTGTCTTCATGAAGGAGACGACGAAAACAGAGGATGAGGTTTGTGAGGTTCGTTGTTTGTTGGGACGTTTTTGGATGTTTATATGCTTTTTTTTTCGAGTTCATGGACGAAAATACCCTTGATTCACTTGTTATTTACGGTGGAGCTGACAATTTTGACTCGAACTCGCGAGCATTCGAAACTCAATAGTTTGATGACAGCTTAGAGTTTAGACCAAACCTGATGTCCGCGCCCGAATGAGACAGGGGGTGAAGAAAAATTATCTGATTGGGTAACGGGGCGACTATAACCTGCCCCGACCCTAACCCAATATACACAAAATTCGACTGTGAATTCTTGGATCCGAGTCGCAACCCGTTAAATTTCAAGCTATTTTGTATTAGGTTCTCACAAAGTTGTGGGTCGATTGGACAAATCACACAAATTCGCTTCTTTTTGCATGTAAAATCTGCACTTTTTTAAAGTTGAATTCGAGTTAATCCTCTCCCAACTCAAATCAACCGACATAACATTGGAATTGTCACATCTACATTAGAATATGAAATTTGAATCCATTTTGAAAATGTGACTCGAACTCGAACACTTATGGTTCAAATTTTGTCCTAAAAATAATTTTTAAAGTTCAATCCAATGTTTCCTTCTATTATATAGTTGAGTAGAGCTCTATAGAATTATTTCAAGAAATATAAATTATGAGGATGGGTGATTTAATTTTTTTTTTGTGAGGATGGGCTTTTTTTAAGGCTTTTTAAAAGGTAGTTTTTATCTAACGTGGGGATCAATAATTCATGCGTGAAATACGAGTACGGTTTCAAATTGCCCGACTGTAACCTTAACTACCCGTACATTTTACTACCCTTTAAAATCAACATTTTTCAAACGTTATTTTCCTTTGTAAATGTCTAACCTCATATTTTTTCAAAAACGTTTTAAATCTACTAACTAAAACAAAGTTCAATGTTTATGGTAGCTTTTGATAGTCTTTAAGGGGAAAAAAGACCTGTTATTTTTATTTTTTGGGTCTAAATATAGAATACCATTCAACATTTTGGGGACATTATGGAAGCAAAAATCAAAATATGGGCCAAATAAGATTCTATCTAAATCAAACCTAATTTAATTTATTTTTTAGTTGACAAACGCAATAATGCAACAAAAATGACACTCCTATTTTTGTCCCTATTGTTGATATCAACCTCAAGCCTACAATGATGAATTGAAATGAGTTCTTATTGTGTACTTGAATATATATATATGAATATCGGTTTATCTATAAAAAAAAGAACTTGCAACTATTTATTTAAGTGATAAATATTGAATTTTGTTCATGCTCAATTGTACCCTTACGACAAAATTATGAACTATAATATTAAAATTTGGGAATTAATCATTTCATATTATAAATTACTTTATTGTATATGGTTCAATCAGTTTTCATGATCTTATATTTTTAACTTTTGAATAAAGAAAATTTGTTGTTATTGTGAATTTCATAAGTCAACCACCATCTGCGATGACTTCCGCCAACCCATTAGATAAAGTGAATTTACTACTAATGCAATAATTTAAAGTACAAAACATACAAATATCGTGGGTAATTAATTCACTAATACTAACTTTTAAATATATAATTATCTTTAGCAAAAAGTAATTAGGCACTAATACACAATGGCCAATCATATTGGTGCCCACAAATTTATTCAAACCTATCATTAAATTTTGGTAGAAAATTGCATAAATTCTCTTTGATAATGATCACACAAATGGAAGTATTTTGTATATATGCTAACCATGGAAAATGACACACTCTAGTGGGTGGGGTCGCACGTGATAGACAATCCACACACGTAAAATCACAAACAGTTAAACCTTCAACATAACGCAACACGACAGGCGCAAACGAATTGTCAACTCTAATTATATGTAGGGGTGAAAATTTAGATAATAACTTGTGGCACAACAAGACGAAAATTTAAGCAGATTTAGGTTTAGTTTAATCAGGCTTGTATCAACTAACTCAGCTCGTTTAATAATCAATCCATGTTCAGGTTGAACCCAATAAATTCGCCTAACATGTTTATTAAATGGGTCGTGCAACCCATTTATTTACACACCTATATAAAAATATACTTCGAACATACAGTGTAAAAAACAACCCATGTAAATTAAATGAGTAAAATATATCGGTCATGTGACTCACGTCAAGTCATTATCAATATGTTAATTTAAACATGTCGAGCCAAACTCATGTAATTTCGAAGCAAATTATTTAAACATGTTATTCGTGTTATATATATATATATATATTAACTTGTTCATAATTGAATCGTTTTCGTGTCGTATATTATCAGTCCGTTGATTAAAATAAGTTAAATTTAAAATTTAAAATACTCGTGCCATTACATTGGTTGGGCCCGCACGTGATAGTCAATCCACGCACGTATTGTCACGTGACGTGGCGTCGTGGCCCATCGAGCCCGAGCCCGAGCCGATCTCGAGCCATGGCTCGGCCCGTATATATAAAGGACCCAAGTTTGGGTCTCAGACAGTCCGAGACAGTTGCTGAGAGAGTTCCAGGTTGGCACCATCTTCAAGCTCGCTCTCATGGAGCCAGAATCTGGATTTTCTTCTTCTTCTCCTCCTCGAAATCGCTCTCAGGTTAGGGTTTTGGTTTCTTCTTCTTCGTTAAATTCAGTACTTACATGTGTATGTGTATGTAGAGGTTGTTAATTTTGAATCTGTGGATTCTAGTGGTATTGTGATCTTGATACGATCTGGATTGGCTTGTTGTAGTGTTCTTGTTTCAATTAGATTCAAACTCAGTAGTGATCGTGACGAACTGGCTTTGTTTGATGATGGAGCGAGTACGGACTGGAGAGTGATTCCATTTTTAGTGTTTTTTTTTTCATTTGCTTGACTATTTTTGGATTCGTTTTGTTCGTTAATTGTGTTTGCAGCTGAAAGTTTTGCTAATTTATGAAAATTACGAGTGTTTCAAGTTTTGGTAATTGAAATTGTTACTGTGTGGAGCTGTATTTGACTTGAATAGTTAGTTAGACACGAATCATGAGAGTTTCAGGTATGAATTGCCTTGTTCTTGTGGTCTTGTTTCAATTAGATTCAACTCATTAGTGACTGTGATGAACTGGCTTTGTTTGATGATGGAGCGAGTACGGACTGGAGAGTGATTCCATTTTTAGCTTTTTTTTTTCTTCATTTGCTTGACTACTTTTGGATTCGTTTTGTTCGTTAGTTGTGTTTGTAGCTGAAAGTTTTGCTAATTTATGAAAATTGCGAGTGTTTCAAGTCTTGCTAATTGAAATTGTTAGTATGTGGAGCTGGATTTGACTCGAATAGTTAGTTAGACACGAATTGTAAGAGTTTCAGGTATGAATTGCCTTGTTCTAGTGTTCTTGTTTCAATTAGATTAAACTCATTAGTGACTGTGACGAACTGGCTTTGTTTGATAATGGAGCGAGTACTGAATGGAGAGTGATTCCATTTTTTTTCCCTTGACTATTTTTGGATTCATTTTATTTGGCAACTTGTGTTTTTAGCTGAAATTGTTGCTAGATTGTGAAAATTATGAGTGTTTCAAGTTTTGTTAATGGAAATTGTTACTTTGTGGAGCTGGATTTGACTTGAACAGTTTGTTCGATAGGAATCATGAGAGTTTCAGGTATGAATTGGTTTGTTTTAGTCTTCTTGTTTCAATTAGGTTCAACTTGGTAGTGACTGACGAATTAGCTCGGTTGGATTATGGCTGTGAGTACTGACTGGAGAGTGACTCCATTTCCAAGCTTTAGTGTTTTTTATTTATTATTTAACTCTTTGGACTCGTTTCGTTTGGTGAATTGTGATTTTAGCTAAAAATGTCACTAATTTATGAGAATTAGGAGTGATTCAAGTCTTGTTAATGGAAATTGTTACTCGGTGAAGTTGGGCTTGAATTGAATAGTTAGTGTTAGATTGGGATCATGAGAGCTTCAAGTGTTTTGTATTGGTGTTAAGAAGGTAGTGATTGTGAATAGGAGGTTTTAGGAGTATTGGGCTCGGGATTTGGCGTTAGTTACTTGGTGAAGTTGGATTTGATTTGAATAGTTAGTGTTAGATGGGAATCATGAGAGTTTCAGGTGTTTTGTGAAGGTTTTAAGAAGGTAGTGATTGTGAATTCGAGATTTTAGGTGTATTAGGACCTGGATTTGGTGTTATTGAATCTGTTTGACGTTGATATTTTGATGTAGTTCTTAGTTGTGCTGTCTGTACTATTGGTCAACTTGTTTCAAAGGGTTTGGTTTCTAAAATAATTTAGTTTCTTTTATTTTTGTATAATGTTGACATCCTAAATATGATATCATACATGGTTTAGTTGCTGTTGACTTTGTCGTATATGCTTACCTGTTTCCTTTAACTAGGTTCATAGCTGAAACCTGCCCCAATATACTATATATAACATATATAATTCACCAGTGTACCAGATAGCTACTTCTATAACACATAACTCTTTTTTTTTTCTCAAGAAAAAAATGTTTTAACAATTTGAAGCTTTTACTGAACTTGATTTCTTGGTCTTGCAGCTTTCTTGGGTGAATCTTTCCAGGAATCTACTACTAGCCTACCAAAGTTTTGGTGTGGTATATGGGGACCTGAGCACTTCACCTCTTTATGTTTTTACAAGCACGTTGACTGGAGAGTTGCATAAGTATCAAAATGAGGAAGTTATATTTGGTGCATTTTCCTTGATTTTCTGGACGATTACGTTAATACCCTTGCTAAAGTATGTCATTATCCTATTGAATGCAGATGATAACGGCGAAGGTAGGTTTCGACTTTTGTCTTTTCGCTTAGCATTCCATGTAATCTAATTTGATACTTCTATTCCTCAACTGGATATAATTATGACCATCTTTTTTTCAGGTGGGACTTTTGCTCTTTACTCGCTGCTGTGCAGACATGGTAAGTTTAGTTTACTTCCCAATCAACAAGCAGCTGATGAAGAGCTCTCAGCCTACAGATATGGTCCTTCTGCACAATCTACAACCTCGTCTCCGTTGAAGAGATTTTTGGAAAAGCATAAACGATTACGGACAGCCCTACTTGTCGTTGTACTATTTGGTGCTTGTATGGTCATAGGTGATGGTGTGCTCACTCCAGCAATTTCAGGTAAGGTATACATAAATTGTTTTTAAACTGGGATAGATAATAGAAGAATTAAGATAAAGCTCTTCTTACCATTTTCAATCTAAATTCTTTTTTAATACTACTCGTCAAGTCAACAGTTGCTATCGATTGGGTATCATGGACTTTTGCAATATGCTCACCATTTTTGTTTTTGCAAAATCTCTCAATACAGAATTGAATTTTTATCCTCTGGCCAACATGCGTGTAAGCGGAAAGAATTTAGCTTTTCACAATGTAAAGTTTTCAACGGATTTAATTACAATGTCTCTCTAACTTAAGTAAACTCCTTGTCTGAAACAGTATATAGTATGTGTTCCTTTCCTGATTTATTTAGGTCCCATCATAGTTTACTTTTTTCGCTTGCAGTTCTATCAGCAGTATCAGGGCTACAGGTCACAGAAAAGAAACTAACTGAAGGTGAATCAGCTAATTAAATTTCCGATTAATTATAAATCTCCATCGGTATTCCAACATATGTATGTATAGAAGTTATGTTTGACACACTGTGCCACATACTTTTATATAGGTGAACTCGTCTTGCTTGCCTGTGTCATATTGGTGGGCCTGTTTGCTCTGCAGCATTGTGGCACCCACAGGGTAGCTTTTATATTTGCCCCGATTGTTATCATCTGGTTGGTATCAATTTTTTTGATTGGGCTGTACAACATAATACATTGGAACCCAAAAGTGGTCATAGCACTTTCACCACATTATATTATCAAGTTCTTTGATGCAACTGGTAAAGATGGCTGGATATCTCTTGGAGGGATCCTTCTTTCCATAACTGGTATGTTGGATCTTATGCTCGTCAGATATTTTCATTTATTCTTTAAATAGTGTTGCATTTATGGGTGTGCATCGGACCAAAATTGGGGATTTTTAGGACCGAAGACCGAGCCTATGGATAAAAAATACTCAAGTTCTTATGCTAACTACTGAACTATTGGGAATCTTACCAGGTACTGAAGCTATGTTTGCAGATCTTGGTCATTTCACAGCCTTGTCGATAAAGGTCAGTTTGTAATTGGGTCAGTACTATACTTTCTCGAGTAGTTAGATGAAAAGTTGTGGAAGAGGATGGTCTATAGGTGGAAGTGTAATCAAGTCGAATCGACTTTAAAATTGTTAAAGGCTTGGCTTGATATTTTTTACTCGGCTCGAACTAGAACGAACTTATAGATTTGGGCTCAAGCTCGACTCGTTGACATTCGTCAAAGAGTTTGGCTCGAGCTAATAAACGAGCCTAAAACTAGGCTCGAGTTCGTTCTGCATATATATCTTTGCACAAGTGTGGAACTCCAATTCACTTTTCTTGTGCAGATTGCGTTTGCATTTGTTATATACCCCTGTTTGGTTGTGCAATACATGGGTCAGGCAGCTTTCCTATCTAAAAACATAGGCTCCATCCCCCACAGCTTTTATGACTCAATACCTGGTTAGTTTTCAAAACGTGAATCGACACTTTGTCCAAACTCTGCTTTCGAATTTGGGTTGCCTCAATTTTGTATTATTGGTTATTCTTGCAGATCCTGTATTCTGGCCCGTTTTCGTCATTGCCACCCTCGCAGCTATTGTCGGGAGTCAGGCTGTTATTACTGCCACTTTCTCAATCATCAAACAATGTCATGCTCTCGGTTGCTTTCCTCGAGTCAAGGTTGTCCACACCTCGAAGCATATATATGGCCAGATTTACATTCCAGAAATAAATTGGATCCTCATGATCCTGACTCTTTCTATAACTATTGGCTTTCGAGACACAACTTTGATTGGAAATGCTTATGGTAAGTCATTTTCCCGAGATCTCTCTCTGCTTGTTTCTCTTCCTTTTAGCTGTAGTGTTGTTCTGTATGCTTATATGCTACGACCCGAAAGTTGGTCGAATCAGGATAAAATCGGGTCAGGTTTTTGGATGTCCACGGGTTCGAGTCCAAATTGGTGGCTATATATGTAACTATCAATCCTTTTCTTTTTATGTTGGTGACTGAACAGTGAGCACTAACAAGGTTTTTATGCTTTTTGATATCCAGGCCTTGCTTGTATGACGGTCATGTTCGTCACAACATTCCTCATGGCACTCGTCATAGTATTCGTTTGGCAGAAGAGCATGCTCTTAGCCGCAGTATTCCTTCTCTTCTTCTGGTTCATCGAGGGCGTCTATCTATCATCCGCACTCATAAAAGTGCCTCAGGGCGGGTGGGTCCCATTGGTGCTTTCGTTCTTCTTTATGATCATTATGTATGTCTGGCACTACGGGACTCGTAAGAAGTACAACTATGATTTGCACAACAAAGTCTCACTGAAATGGATCCTCGGCCTCGGCCCCAGCCTTGGAATTGTTCGGGTTCCCGGGATTGGCCTAATATACTCAGAATTGGCAACGGGCGTACCCGCTATCTTCTCTCACTTCGTAACGAACCTACCCGCGTTTCACAATGTATTAGTCTTTGTTTGTGTGAAGTCAGTTCCGGTTCCTTATGTACCTCCCGAAGAACGCTTCCTCATTGGTCGGGTCTGCCCTAGACCTTACCGTATGTACCGCTGCATTGTGAGGTACGGGTACAAGGACATTCAACGGGACGATGGAAACTTTGAGGACCAGCTCATACAAAGCATAGCTGAATTCATCCAGATGGAAGCTGTCCAACCACAATTCTCGAGCTCTGAGAGCTCGTCGCTTGACGGGAGGATGGCAGTGATCAGCACGAGAACTGTCCAGTCAAACTCGAGCTTATTAGTATCCGAAATAGTGGACGTTGGCGCGAACAGCTCCATGCAAAGCAGCAAATCCTTAACCCTCCAGAGTTTGGGATCTGTTTACGACGACGAGAACCCACAGATCAGGAGGCGCCATGTAAGGTTTCAAATACCCGAGAACCCGGGAATGGATATTGCAGTTAAGGAAGAGCTCATGGATCTAATCCAAGCTAAGGAAGCTGGAGTTGCGTACATCATGGGACACTCATACGTGAAAGCTAGACGATCTTCCTCGTATTTGAAGAAGCTCGTGATCGATATTGGATACTCGTTTCTTCGAAAGAACTGTAGAGGGCCCGCTGTGGCGCTAAACATCCCGCACATCAGCCTTATTGAAGTCGGTATGATATACTACGTGTAGGTAGCGTTTGGATTAGAATCAAAATGGAAATAAGATTCTCACTGCTCATGTTTGGATCAAAAAAATTTGGCCACAAGAAGGCCCCGATTCTTGTTTCAAGACTCTTAATCCAAACGCTACTTCAGAAGAAACTCGCTTCTCGACGTCTCGATCATCATATACAGGTCCTGCTCTTAACTCGTGGAAAGTAGTAGGAGGCATGTGGGGCTCTTCTTCTTTTCTCAAATTTTGTATAGAAAACATGAAATGTTTGTTTTCTTCGTTGTTTTCGGCTAATTTAGTTATTTATGTTTTCCATATATGAATAACGATCAAATTCGATACTGAAATCATTGGTTCTAGAGATTCTTCTGTTTTGTTTCTGTAATGAGTTCACAGGAACTTGATTTAAAGGAGAAGATTAGTCTTCAAGAGCTAGAACTGGTATGTGCACAAAGTGTCTTAAGTTTATGTTTTGTGACCACAATTGTTTTAACTATTTGTCATTTGTTGGTGCAGATCAAAATTGATATAGAGCTGGAGGTTCGGGTTGGAAAGGCCTAACCCAAACCTGACTCTGCAAGAGGTGCAAACAAAGTGTTTTGGGTCGGGTTTTATATTAAAAAATGTGTGGGTTAAGCGAACGGATCTAGAAGTTCTCAGACTTATTTTGTAAAAATTTGGATCGGATCGGATCGGGTCAAATAAACTCACACGGTTCAGTGCATTTTATGTCTATAACTTAATTCTAATCCGGAAATTTGATCAAATGCGAAACACTTTTAAATTTGAACCCGACCCAAAATCCGATTCGTGAGTTCAATTGTCAAATATAGCTGTAGCCATCCATCTCTGTCATCTGATGTCTAGCTGGCCTTGTCATTATTTAAT
>JAYMTF010000744.1:0-30804 GCA_036897485.1 Pelargonium nanum | reverse complement strand
AGGTACGAATTCATGAGCATCAAGCAACAACAAAAAAAACGCAAAAGTTACTACAAATTTGAAAAACAAACTCTGTAAATCACAACAAAAATTGAAGACCATACGAAGAAATTAAGCAACAAAATATAAAAATCAAACAAAAACACAGCAAGTAATGAGAGACCAAAGCAGAAGAAGCTACGAAGTACCTGGTTTACAGGAAGGAGACAACTGCGTAAACTGAAAATCGGAGAGAGAGATTGAGAAATCAATTTCACCAAAACCCTAAACCCTAATTCTGTGTACAAATAGTATCCAATTTAGAGCCCAAAACCTAAATGGGCCAATTTTAAATCACTGCAAATGGGCTTGTATAGACAAGGCCCATATTTAAAGTGGCAATTTGAACCGGCTACATGAATTCGATCGAGAACCAACATGAACCGAATTTTACACGTAAAACTCAAAATTTATTCCACAACCCGAATATTTTTTGAGACGGTTTGAGTTATGATTCTAAATCCAAATTGTTGGCTCTTAATCGAATAGACATGGAAATTAATGTATTGACTAATCACACTTAACTAGGCATGGCAAAACAGTTTCGAGCAAAGAAAGTGTCTTACATGTTTATCAAACCACTGTTCTGTCGGTTTGGTCCCAGCATTTAACATAACGGGCCTCAAAGGTTTTTTGTCAATCCTAAAATGTTGTCACCTGTAACAAATGATAGAGTCGATAAAAAGTTACAAAATAAGAACGCGTGAGATTTTGATTTTGAAGACATTTTTTTTAAAAAAAATCACTAATTATTTCTTTATATTGGGTTAGTAAAAATTTCTTTAAACTAACATTTACATAAATTATACTTTTCATTATAAATGTATTAATTTTATAAGGTAATAATACAAAATAATTATTATTTAAAACAAATTACATAAATTAATATATTAAGGTAAAGGAAAAAGTACCAATTTAGTCCCTGAACTATTCAGAACGTGTCATTTTCGTCCATGAACTATCAAACGAGCCAATTTAGTCCATAGGTTATTCAAACGTGCTAGTTTAGTCCAAACGATGCGCGAATTTTTCGTCAAGTTTCCCTTTTGGAAAGAAAGACGAGAGGATTATCTAAAATACCTGTATTCAATTTTTGCAAAGCGTTATGAAAGATCTTTTTTTAAACATGTCTCGTCACTTGGTGAGATTTTGACCCGATTGCTAGATCTAGTCCACTAACTACAATCTATGTTGCATGCTACGTAATAACAATTTGGGTTTCGAATCGAGCCTTTTCATTTTTTATGTGCAATGCGTATAGGTTCGGGTTGGTTTGTTTATCCGCCCCGATAGAAAATTATTGAGTTCAAATAGTAATATCTAACGCTCTAGGGTCGAGCTCGAGCAACCCCACTCGGTCCAAACACACTCTCATGTTATCGGGTCATTAGTTACCTACCCGTAGAGCTGATAATTTGAATTTGCGGACGACCGAAATCTAATTCAACTTAAAATTTATTTGAAAATCTTTCACTTTTTATTAATTCAAATCCGAACAAATTTAATCTGAAATCCAAATTATCTCTTGGCCCGATTGTAATATTATTGAGTCGGATCAGTAATGATTATGGCCTCGGCCCATTAAGTTTATACACATTTTCAATCTTCTTGGACACGACACCAATAGTTTCGCATTTCTTAGCATATTCGCACTTGGTGCCCAAGAAACCATCTAGACCGTCCATATGATCCACACATCATCACAGCATTCAACGGCTGTGATTAAAACATGAAACGCTCGCCGTAGGTCCCTCCACTGTCAGTATAAATAAGAGCCTCTCCGGTATCAACTTTTTCCATCATTTTCCCGAGAAACAAACACTCTCGAGTAAGAACTAAGAATCGAACTGAACTACAATGGCAACGATCAAGTCCGTCAAGGCTCGCCAGATCTTCGACAGCCGTGGAAATCCTACCGTTGAAGTGAGTTCGGTTTCCGATTTTGATCGTTTCTGTGATGTTACTTTCAGATTTTTGACTCATTTGCTTGTTTTGCTTTAATTTGTGGGCTCTGTTTTGTGTGCTCTGTTTGGTAGCATAGAAAAATCACAGGAGTTCGTTGCTAATTTTATTCGTTTTTATGCATTTTTCGTTCAGATTTCTTGTTCAGTTGCTAGTTTTGCTTCGTATTTTCTTAAAATGTGTGTTTGTAAATTTTTGTGTGATCTGTTTGGTTGATTAGAAATTGTAAGAAGTTCGGTTTGCGATTTTGTTCGTTTTTATGCGTTTTCTTTCAGATATCTGATTTAGTTTCTAGTTGTGCTTCGGATTATCACGAACGATTTGTATTTAAATCTACGTGTGATCTGTTTAGTAGCTAAAAAGAAATTACAGGAGTTCGTTTCCGGTATACTTCGTTTTTATGCCTTTTCCTTGAGATTTCCAATTCAGTTACTAGTCGCGCTTCGGATTTTTATGAGCATTGTGTTGTTGAATTCGTAATTGCTCTGTCTGGTTGTTCTACCGGAGTTCTGTTTTTAGTGTTCTTAGTTTATATGCTGTTTCTCTCAGATTTCTGATTCAGTACTTAGCGGTGTTGCTTCGGATTACATGAATAATGTGTGTGTTTTATTTTGACTTAATCTGTTTGGTTGCTGAGAAAATTTACGGAATGAATTAAGAGAATATAGTTTTAATTTTTCTTTGATTTTGAAGACGTTTTATAATTTTAACTTTCACGAATCCTGTAGTCTATAGTTGAGTTTGGAACTGGCCTAGAGTGATCGTGATGCGAGAAAAGTTGTAAGTTGAAATGGTGTCTGTATGCATATTTGGATTCGATTGCGTTTCAAGTTGATGTGGTAGTTTATAAGCCGAGTTTGGAACTGATTAAGAGTGTTCTTGATGCTATAAATTCTGTCATATTGTGTTTCCATGTTGCTTAAGTGGTAAGTAAACGGTGGTTTTGGTGTTGTGACTTGAAATGGTGTCGTAATACATTTTCTGTAGTATAATAATTTCGAACTGGATTGCTGTTAATGGTGAGAGAAATTACTGTAATGTTGTTTTTAGGGTCATTTTCCCTGGAAACTAACGAGGCTTTTGGTTGTGAGTTGAAACTCTCTAAATGCATATTTATATATGATTGGGTTTCAGGTTGATGTGGTACTTTCTGATGGCACTTTGGCTAGGGCTGCTGTTCCCAGCGGTGCTTCTACAGGTGAAACATCTTTTTGTTTTGAGGATTTTCATTTGGTATTTCGCTTAGACTATGTGTGGTGTATGTGTATGTGAATGAAAACCGGATTCAGAGCTTAATTTTGTTTGGTTTGTGTATAGGTGTCTATGAAGCTCTTGAATTGAGAGATGGAGGATCAGATTACTTGGGGAAAGGTGTTCTCAAGGTATGTAATTAGTGCATTTCATTGTCTGAAATGATAGTTTTCGAGTTAGTCAATATTGTGTAAGAATTGTGTGTTATTGTCAGTTCCTTATGACAGGCTATTGAATAGCGTTTGGATTAGAATTTTTCTTCATGTTTGGATTATAACTATTTGGTCATGAAAATGTATTTGGAATGAGTCTGTGTCCCATTCCGATCATTTAAGTTTTCATCCAAATGCCACCTTAATGTGTATCGCCATATTAATCACAGTTATTATTTTATTCTGATGATCCAGGCTGTTGACAATGTCAATGCGATAATTGGACCTGCTTTGATTGGCAAGGTATTATCATGCTCTCATTGGTTTATGTTCTATATTTTCCGAAGATTGTGTAGTGAGCAATTGCTAATACGTTTGTATATGTTGTACACATGCAGGATCCAACAGAGCAAACCAAACTCGACAATTTCATGGTGCAGCAACTAGATGGAACAGTTAATGAATGGGGATGGTGTAAACAAAAGGTATTCTAGAACCTTTTTTCTGGTCTCCTTAATAATAGGCCTTGTGAAATTTGGCTAACAGTTTTGCCCTTCATTTATATTTTTCCAGCTCGGAGCCAATGCTATACTGGCAGTGTCGCTTGCTGTTTGCAAAGCAGGAGCTACTGTGAAGAAAATCCCTCTTTACAAGGTACATCCGTATATATGCTCAGCAAGTTTTGCGTTATTTAGCTTAATCTTATTATGTGATTAACTATAGTCATGTCTTGATATTTGCAGCACATTGCCAATCTTGCTGGCAACAAAACCTTGGTCTTGCCTGTGCCTGCATTCAATGTCATCAATGGAGGTTCCCATGCCGGCAATAAACTGGCCATGCAGGTAATATACTCCTTAGAACTCTTATGAGCGGTGAATTTATTTTTCGATTTTCACAATTGAAGCTCTTACCTTAACTATCAAACTTATGTATAGGAATTTATGATTCTCCCTGTTGGCGCATCTTCTTTCAAGGAAGCCATGAAAATGGGCGTGGAGGTGTATCATCACTTGAAGGTTACTTTTTATTAATCTCTTGCTATAAATTATATATATATATATATATATATATAGAGAGAGAGAGAGAGAGAGAGAGAGAGAGTTCATTTGGGTTTTGGGTTGGGTTGCACATAAAAATGTGTGGGTGAGTATGGGTATGCCTTACCCGATCCGCAATTTCTCAATGACAAACCTAACCCGAAAATCAATCGGGTCTATTTTATGCAACTCGAATTCGCAAGATTGCGGGTCTGAATTGTCCAAATTGCCAGCTTCACAGTGAATCTCACATTTCTTTATGGCTGTTGACTTGATTATTGCAGGCTGTGATTAAAAAGAAGTACGGGCAAGATGCCACCAATGTTGGTGATGAAGGTGGATTTGCTCCTAACATCCAGGTATATAACTGCTTTGCAATTATTTTCAACTCATTATTATTAAAATCTATCCCTTTTTTTAACCATATACTCCACATAACTTCCTTGTAATATGTAAATTATGCTAAATTTGCAGGAAAATAAAGAGGGTCTGGAACTGCTCAAGACAGCTATAGCAAAAGCTGGATATACTGGAAAGGTGACTTGTTTCGTCCATGGATTCTATATAAACAAAGAGTGCTTTGTGCTCATCTATTCGATTACATGTTGAATTTTTGTTATTGATGTGTTAAACTTTGCTTACATCTTGACTTATTAACAGGTTGTGATTGGAATGGATGTTGCTGCTTCTGAGTTCTATGACAACAAGGATAAGACTTACGACTTGAACTTCAAGGAAGAGGTACTTCGAACTTCTCTACCTCTTTTTTTTTTTTCCTTTCAGTGTTAAATCATTAACATGATCTCGACACATTTAACTAAATGGGCCGGGTTGACATGTCATGTTTATGAACACTACACATTTAACTAAATGGGCCAGGTTGACAACACTACACATTTAACTAAATGGGCCGAGATGCTGGGTTCACACTACATGCTCTGCACGACAAGACGAACATGTTTCGCATGACACTCCCAAATGCGCTTGGCACGACATTCCCTAACACGTTTAATTATCTAGCAAGGTTTTCTATATTAGTTTACAATTATAACCTCTTAAGTGTGTTTGTTAGGCGTGCCACAACCCGGTTAATTAATTATGCACGGGTGTTTTGGGGTTCATCACAAACATGACTTATCACAAAATTAGTTAGCCCAAACACGCTTATTTCTTCTCATGTCAGTGTTGAGATCCGATTTGCCAAATTATTATTTTTTTTCTTTCATAATATCAAATTATGAAACTCGTCAAATTTATCTCTGTTGCAGAACAACGATGGATCAGAGAGAATATCTGGCGACAGTTTGAAGAATGTCTACAAGTCATTTGTGGCCGATTATCCGATTGTTTCCATCGAGGACCCATTTGATCAGGATGACTGGGAGCATTATGCCAAGTTAACAGAGGAAATTGGAGAGCAGGTGCAGATAGTAGGTGATGATCTCCTTGTCACAAACCCAAAGGTAAAACTTTTAGTCGTAATTGTAGAATCTTGAACAGCCTGCCTTGTGAGTCGTGACATTAAAACTCGTGTTTTCTCTTTTTGGCTGCTGCAGCGAGTCGAGAAAGCAATTAAGGAAAAGAGTTGCAATGCTCTTCTGTTGAAGGTAAATGATAATTCAATTTTATTATATATTTTATTTGCGTAAAATTCTCAGTCCCATTATTTTGTTGTTTGTTAGGTTAATCAAATTGGTTCGGTAACTGAAAGTATCGAAGCTGTGAAGATGTCCAAGCAAGCTGGCTGGGGTGTCATGGCAAGTCATCGGAGGTACGTTTCAACAAATAAATCCATAAAAAAAAACAAGTTGAGCCTTGATGCAACAATAAGGTTGAAGCTAACAATTTGGACCTGAAATCCGACCTGCACTTTTGTGGGATTGGTGATTAACTATTTTCTGGTGGGGTTTGTCATGGAGAATCTAATCCGCGGATTCTCCGTGTAAAACCCGCAATCCGCACCTCATGCGGAGTCGGGTTAGGGAATTTCAACCCGAAACCCGAATTGCCAACTATGGTTTCTGGCTTGTGACCTTGAGATCACTAATTTGAGTCGTAGAAACCGTCTCTCTTTTAAAAACTGTGTACATAGATGGGTTCTCCCCATACCCTCACTATGTTGTGAATCTCGTGCATTCGTGTGTCATTTTTATGCATAATGGAAATCATAATTGACAACAAACATTTTCCATGATTCCGAATGACACTTTTCTCTTCAAACAATGCAGCGGTGAAACCGAGGACACTTTCATTGCAGACCTTTCGGTTGGATTGGCAACAGTAAGTTATCACCATTGTTTTTGTTTTTGATCGTGGAAAAAGTTGGTTATTTACCTGTTCTTGTGGACTTTTAAATCAAAATTCCACCACTAACATTATTTCATTTTATCCTTTCTCGTAAAACAGGGCCAGATCAAGACGGGTGCGCCATGCCGATCAGAACGCCTTGCCAAATACAACCAGGTAAACCAAGATTCAATTTGTTTGACTAGAACTAGCAATTTGGACTCGAGCACCAGAAATCTGACCCATACTTACCTGAATGCATTTTGGGTCCAGTATTTTATGTGTAAAATCAGTTTGTTGCGACTAGAACTAGCAATTTGGACCTAAACTCATGAGCACCAGAATCCCGACCCAAACTTATCCAGGTTTGGGTCACATAAGATAGACCCAACTATTTTTGGATCAAGTAAACCCTCATTTCCTCTTTAAAACTCGTAAACCGACTGGCACCTTGGTTTGGTTTGGGTCAGTCCTTTTAAACTCGAATCCGACCCAAACCTATCCAGTTTTGAGTCCCAGAAGATAAGACCCAATTGATTTTTGAGTCAAGTAAACTCACATTGTCCCTTACGGGTTTGGTCTTTTTTAACCCGAATTTCCCGCCCTAGTTGTGTCTCATATGCGAATAGGATAGTTATGAAATCTACATTTTGACGGAATATTTGGCTTTAATGGTATGCACAGCTTCTGAGGATCGAAGAAGAGCTGGGAGCTGCAGCAATCTATGCTGGAGCCAAGTTCAGAGCACCCGTTGAACCTTACTAAAGTCAAAAAGATGATCCAGTGGCATTTCACGGTAACTTTGTGAAACTACTGCATCCTGTGACCAATCTATTTTACTATATGTTAAAAGCTTCTAAATTTTCGATTACGTAGGTGATTTTGTGAAACTAGCAGAGCAGTTATGATTTAGAGACGAAATGTGTGTTAATTACTGAAGTATGTTAGTTTTTATGGGATTCCGTATATTGCACGTTAATGAAGTTTTGTTTCCTTCGCATATTCATATTGTGTTTAGGTCTTCAGATTACGGCTATGCCGAGTAAAAGTATTGGTCAATGATTTTATAATAAGAACTTCATTATCCTTTTTAAACATAATGAACTTTATCACTTGAGCAATTACAATCCCTTGATTACATGACACGAACCAGTTTATAATATATTCGGTTAAATAAATTCGATTATTGAACTACCCTAACCCAAATTGAACCTGAGTATGTTAAACTATTTAAATTCAGTTCTTAAAGAAAAACTATTTAAATTCATGTCTAAGACACAAGTCATGACCATACAAAACTAGTTAAGAGTTTGTTTGGGTTAACATTAAGAAAAAGGGTCTAAAATGGTCTATGAACTATTCAGTCTAAAAGATAAGCGAAAGAGCCGTATAGTCCAAACATTTCCAAAAACGAGCGCCTTCAAGACATTCCGCTAAAATGCTGACGGAATCCGTTAAGTATTAATGACGTGGAATTTTTAAAAAAATATATTTTTAATGAAAATTTAACGGTTCCGTTAGTGATTTTGACGGAATGTCCTGACGGAGCTCGGTTTTTAAAAACGTTTGGACTATAAAAGCTCTTTCACCTATCTTTTGGACTGAAATGATACGTTTGATAGTTCAGTGGCCAAAATGACATGAACTGAATAGTTCATGGCCCATTTTTAACATTTTTCCTAACATTAACAAAAGCCAAAACAAGCTTATTTTGTGATATTAGTGTCGCAGGTTGAAAAAGCGGGCCCAGAAAACGAAACCACGGTAAAATTAAAAACTCAATTAAGCTGTAACAATATTGGTGTTCAAAAGGTCTATGTATTTGTGACAAACTCAATACAAATTAAAAATGGAACTGTCCTTTGTCTGGTAATTAAAGAATCAAAATTTCAAAAACCTCTTTTCGCGGCAGCTCAAGCAAATCAAGAACTCAACGAACATCGATCAACTCAACATCAAACACGAGCCACGCATTTGGAGGAATCTGCCGACCTGCACCTTTGATCCCGTAACTGCAACAAAAATAAAAGTAGAAACAGTTCAGTATAAAATAAATATGTAAGTGATGTTTCCATCCTATACATTCATTTGGACCCGAACGGAGGATACACTAAATTTTATTCGTATTTTTGTGAGTTAAGATCACATGAAATAGACTAGAGCGAGCAATTTGGATCCAAATCCGCGGGCATCCGCTCCAAATAGGGTCAACTCCGCTATTTTATGTAAAATGCGGGACCTCAAAACCCACATGGACTCGAACCTATTCGTGTCAGGGTAGAGGCGGGTTAAGTGTTTCTAGCCCAAAACCCGAACTGTAAGCTCTAGCTGACAAATTTAGACATCGACTCTGAAAATTTTCAAATTACATACCCCATTGCCGGAGGAATTGTGAGTCTTCTTTTGTCCCCAACACGCATGCCTGCGGATTTGAGCACGTAAATTTATGTTACAACTTATACACGTAATATTTCCAATGATAATCAGCATAACAATTTCTATGTAAAGAAATATGAATATAAGAGAAGTCGTATTGGAATTTTACCTTCAACTCCAACGTCCCATCCCGCTATAACTTCTCCAACACCTACAACACCACGGAGATGATAATTATTAGGCCATGTAACAAATCATATTTTAGTTGTTGAAAGTACCAAATCTTATAATACCTAGTCGGAATTTGAAGGGTGGTCCTCCCACGTTTGAGTCAAATATTTTCCCGTTCTTTTGTAGCTTGCCAATGTAACGGACACTAACCTGAGAAGAAACAGCAATATCCAATTAGATATTATTAAAAAAACAAAGAGTGATGCTATTCACACCGAAAATTGTACAACAATATCCCAAGTGTACAATACAAACCGTGCACTTCACGCCACAAATTCATGAAAAGGATACGGTTGTGATATTGGACATTTAGCATTAGAGTTGGAATTCATGTTTAGGGTCAAGGTCGTGTTTTTGGGTTGGCCTAGCACAAAGCAAAATAGTTACGGGTCGAGTTTTGAATTTTACATGTAAAATGTGTGGGCTCGTGCGAGGTTTGTATGACCTGAACAGAAAAATGATCAAGTCTATTTTATGCACCCCAAACCTGCAAAAATGCAGGTCGGGTTTCAGGTGCCCGCAGATTCGGGTCAACATTGGGGAAAACCTCGAGGCCTCGAATTTTACGGACAAATTGAAAAAGTCAAATGTAAACATAAAACGACTTGCCTTGCTCCCACGAGAAGCTCTCTTGCCATTTGGTTTGCCCATTGCTATTTCCTCAACAACCAATCCATTCCCATAGGTTCTTGCTTGAGAAGGCTCGTTTTTTTCTTGCTTCTTCGCTGGCACAGCGGATACAACCTTCTGGCCTGAAGCCGAAACAGTTTGTTCCTTGGAAGCAAGGCCTTCGCTCTCCTGTGTCTTCTTCTTCTTCTTTTTCTTTTTCTTCTTTTTGTCGTCAGCTTGAATTTCACTGCAGAGCAAATTCAAATCAATAACAGTGAAAAATGCAGAAACAATACTGAAAACTTTAAACTGTTACCAATATTAAATTTGGAGTCGGGAATGATAAACTGAATATTAAATATATGGCCTACGTGCCTAGAATCTAGAAAGGATATGTTCTTGTCTTTTAATGCATCATATACTGAATCTACAGTACAAAGATAGAACTCCCAAGCCATAAAAAGCATGAGAGGCGGATGCAGGGCAAAAAAACTCCAGCGAACATCATCTTGACTCAAAATATCATAACTTTTGAAAAGCTTATAATTGAAGGCCCAATTTAGTTTCATACTTAACAATATATAATACACATATATATTGGGTGACTTTAAAGAAACCCGAGGCTATGAAAGCTTCATTTGTTGGAAATACGAGATAGGATCTTACTTCTCATTAGTTAGCTTCTGGTCATTGTCATTTCCAGCAGATACATCCTGATTTAGATTTTGGTCTTTGACCTCCTCAGGCTGATCTCCAGCTTCATGAGCTTTTTTCTCATCCTGTTCTGCTTTCAGCTGCTGCTTCTTCTTTTTCTTTCCCCTGACATCACTTTAGAGGAGTAAATTCAGCTATATGAAACAAAGGAGATACATTTGGTAGTTTCACAATTTGCAATCATTACGAAAAGTCGAAAAGTCTTCTTTTATTTCACTTTCCTGACTAAAGGGTAGATAAAGATGGAAAGCACATACTTTGTAAAATTAGGACGCAACAATTATCGCGTATCATTCTGAATAGGTTGTCCAGAAACCGGTCTGGTCAAGAAAAGACCATTTGGGTTTGGTTCAATCCCGGGCCAAACTATTTTATATGTATATATGTAAGCTAATTCTATTCAAAATAGATTTTAAATAATATTACCACCTCTGTTACAATTTACTCCATGATTACTCATTCAACACTTAAGAATTTCATTTTTTTCCTTCAAAAAGTTATTTTTCAAATCTATTGAATTCGGTCCAAATCGAGGCTGAATTTTTTGGTCCAGTCCGGTTCTGGATCAATGCGCAGTCCTAGTTCTGAAAAGTTGAATTACCAACCGTCTTGGTTAATATTCTCAACTATCTTTTCTACAATGAACATTAGCAAAACCTTATTTTTCTGATAAAGATAGCAAGCTCTTAGTGAAATTAGGAAGCGACAATCATTGTGATTAAATATCTGAACAGTTGGAATATTACCTTTCTGGTTGACCATCTTTGTCGACATTCTCAACTTTCCTTTTTCCACTAGAAGCACGCTCCTCACTGTCTTTCCCTTTCTTTTTGTTGTTTTTCTCAGCTGTTCTTTTTTCTGTCTGTTCTGCTTCTGCTTCTGGCTTTTGTGCAGTGACTTCACTTTTGTGTGAGGAAGAAATAGGAAAACCGTCTTCGTCTTCACTTTCTAGAACAGGGACACCGCTACCGCTCTTGACAACAATTTGTTGCTCAGAGTTTTTCTTGTCCTCGGAATCAGTCGATTGATTCTTCTTCTTCTTTGGTCGTTTAGGTTGACCATTTTCGTTAGTAGGCTTGTCATCGTCCACTATCTCCTCAATTACAACTACAAAAGAAGCAAATTACTTGGGGTAAATATCTTAATTACAATACATTATCACATAATTAATATTGTGTATGATTAAAACCCTGGTACACTAGAAAAGGGCTATGAAAAGCAAAATTCAAATGAAAGCTTAGCGATAATTATGAAAATTCTTTCCGTTTATCAAAAATATACAACAGAACTTTTCTCTTGAATTTCATTGCTAAATACCACCCTTCCACTACGGTTGTTTTAGCTCCAATTCACGCATTATTAATAGTAGATATTATTATATGACCAGAGCTTACTTAGCAAATCACTAGACCGTGCACAACTGACATTTTGGATGTTCAGGTTGCAGTTTGCATTAAATAGAGTTGATTAGATTTTGGGTCAGGTTTTACATTGGAAAAATGCATCAAGTCGGGCAACCCGCGCATTTTCTATTTCAAATCTCTGACCCAAGACCCGCATCTCTTGCCCGCACATACAAACAATTAATTAATAATGAGTGAGATACCTCCACTATTGGGTACGGGGGAAGGTGGGAACATATCAATGTCGTCGTCGTCATCAATAAAATCACCTCCATATTCATCATCAGAACTAAACTCGTTAGAATCATCCGTCTCGGTGTCAGCAATATCCTCCCCATAAGAATCACTTCATTGTGAATAGTAGCAAGGGAAATAGTACTATAGTAGAAGCTGAACATACTAATATTATTTTTCTGCGCCAAACTGATTGAAGCAAAACATAAAAATAAATATTACTAAGAGCGAAAAAGTGAATAAATTAACCCAAAGGATACGAGTCATATAACTCTTCATCAGATGCTCCACCATCAGCCACAAATTTACCAGCAAGATGAATGCTCCGAGAACCAACCACTGAAAAGACTACGCTATCATCCTCCTCAAATTCAAGATCTAGAGGGCAGCACTCGGTCTTATTTGGTAGCAAAGAGCATAAATAAACTGGACTATTATCACGGGCAGAACACTGTAGAATAGCCTTCTCTGACGCTGAGCCAGGGCCTAAAGTTGCCTGATTATCAAAGCAAATTGTATTATTACAAAGATCAAATCACCACTTAGTTGCCTCACACATATTATCAAGACCAAATCTGAAAGATTAAAAGATACTTAAAAGCATAGCCAGTCACCCAAAATGCATTGCTATACTTCAGAGCTCTTAAAACCCAAATCAGAAAAAGTTATACTGTCACCAAGATGTGATTTCAACAAACAAATGGACAAGTACTTCAACCCACATAAATTTGAACCCGAAACTGTCAACAAGATTAAAAATCAATTTTGAAACACAAGTATTTCTGTTCTGTAATAACTAAAAAACAATGTTCAAGGATGTTGTTTAGCCAATAAAGAGTACAAGCTCTGATATGTTGTCTGATCAGAAAATACAATTCAATAACTTCCTAAAACCTATAAACAAAAATCAAAAGTAACAGTTTCGCATACCACGGAAGAATATCCACACCATAATAAGTCACATAAATTTATTTCCTACAGACATAGTACAGTTTTGAATTCCAGAATCTCATCACAGGCTCACAGTACATAATTGAATTTCTGTTCATAACCTAAAATGACACTTGCATCTTCAAAATCAATGAGCCATGAACATGTACCAAATTATAAATAAAAAAAGAAAACACAGCAACAAAAATGCATATAACAAACAATGTCAATCATCTTAACATACAGTGCATACCTGTTTCTTATATATCAAGTATCATGCGAACAAACATCTAAAGACATCCATATATCTTCAAATAATCTTAAAACTTAAGTTTTGAATTTCATGATGAAACCTGAGTTACAAGCAATGCATCACAATTTCTCATAAAGTCATAAATCAACCAAACAAATGCCAAAAACATACATATAGCTCCAAAATAATCCTAAAAACATGTGTCCAATTATCAGTAGATTCAGTACGAGAAAGAGACCGAGTTACAAGCAATGCATGGCCATTTATCATATATCAATTAAAATACACCAAAAAGCATCCATATATCTTCAAATAATCAAAAGATAACATTCATTTGAGCTCAGGAGGAGACCTGAGTTTCAATTTCAAGAAGAGACTGAGTTACAAGCCATGCAAGACAAGTTCTCAAAAATAAACCAAACAAACATCTATACATATCTTCAAATAATCTAAAAATATTATTCATTTGAGTTTCGTGAACAAACCTGAGTAACATGGACCTTCCCTTCCACATTGTCTGAATGATATGCGTATGGTTTTCCCGGTTTCACTTCAATTCCTGCAAAAGGAAAATGAAAACAAAA
The DNA here is from genome assembly GCA_036897485.1 of Pelargonium nanum. NCBI lineage: Eukaryota > Viridiplantae > Streptophyta > Magnoliopsida > Geraniales > Geraniaceae > Pelargonium > Pelargonium nanum. The sequence goes on along the minus strand of JAYMTF010000744.1, from coordinate 16,740 downwards.
TCAAATTAACTAAAAAATCATAAATACTAAAGAACAAAATATACATAATGATTCATTTATTCACCTCAATCCAAACTAACACAGTGATAGCAAAATTTAAATAGCATTTTCGGTATATTCCAGCAAAACAAACAGGAAAATTCTGTTTTCTCGGAAAATTTCTAGATGTTTCTGGAAAACAAGAGAAGTTAAGAGGATATAAAACAAGTAATGCTCCATTTTGTTCACTTCAATCCGAACTAGCACAGCTATAGCAAAAATTTCTTAGTATATACATTATTTTCCAGCAAAAATAGCATTAAAAAATTACTCACAGAAATTTTTTACAAAACTAACTACAAATCCATAAATATTTAACAAAAACATCACACAATGTTCAGTTTATTCGCTTCAATCCAAACTAACACAGCAATAGCAAAATATGCATTAGCATCTACAGTGTTTTCTAGCAAAACAAACAGGTAAATTCTACTTTCTCGTAAAATATATAGAAATGTTATAATCAACGAAAACAACACATGATGATCAGCTTAGTCACTTCAATCCGAACTAAGACTGCGATAGTCAAATGTTCAAAGCATTTGCAGTAGTTTCTAGCGAAAACGAACAGGTAAATTTACTTTTTCAGAAAATCTATAGAAAAGTTAACTGTATATCAACGAAAACAACGCATAATGCTCAGCTTATTCACTTCAATCCAAACTAACACTGCAATAGCCAAATTTTCAAATCATTTGCAGTATTTTCTAGCAAAACAAACAGGTAAATTAACTTTATCGGCAAATATCTAGAGAAGTGAACTACATAATCATAAATATTAACCAAAACAACACATCATGCTCAGCTTATTCAGTTCAATCCGAAGTAACGCTGCGATAGCCAGATTTTCAAAGCATTTGCAGCATTTTCTAGCAAAACAAACAGGTAAATTCACTTTCTCGGCAAATATCTATAAAATCTAGCTATATAATCATAAATATTAACAAAAACAAACACACGTAATGCTCAGTTTATTCGCTTCAATCCGAACTAACACTGCGATAGCCAAATTTTCACATCATTTGCAGTATTTTCTAGCAAAGCAAACAGGAAAATTCAACTTTCTCGGAAAATTTCTAGAAGAATCTGGAGAAGAAAAGAAGCTAAGAAGAGAGAAAATGATACTAACCCCAGAAACCCATTTTTTGCTCTCTGCTCTGTCTCTAAAACCCAAAACCCTCGTGAGTCTCTTGCAATGGCTATTTAAAACCCTACTGCGCCTAAAATGTTCTGCTACAAGCGGTTGCATGGAATTTCCGTGCACCGCGCTCTTGATAGGACACGTGTCTTGTACTTGACGGTTTGGGCCTATTTGATGGACTGTGACAATACTTATATGGGCCGTGATTGGGCCTTCAATGAGGCCCATTTGCTCTGTGCCCTAATTTGTTAGGGGTTCTGATAAAATGCCCAAATGATCTTGTATGGCATTTTGGATTTCGGGTCTATTCGGATTTAGATTAATAAAGTGTATTTTGAATCCGATTCGAATCGGATTGGATAATTGGATGTTTAGCATAAAATGAACGAATGTGTATTTTGAGGATAAATTTGATCCAAAAATTAATCGGATCGGAATTCAAATAACCGCAAATATCAACTTGTTTGAGTTATATGTTTAAATATATACGTGTCTCGTTGTATATAGAATGAACATTCATGATGGAATAACATTCTTGCTAAAATACTCATTTTATTACAATGTTCCAAACGTAATCTAAATGTGTTAGACAAAATGAGTTGTAGAAGCTTTAGTCAAACATCAGTAACTCATTTGCTGATATACAATTGTTGTGTACGAGACACGAAGATAATTCAAACACTATGACTTAATGTATTCGAAATCATGCCAAATACACAATTAAACACAGTCTAAACAAAAAAGTTGTTACACAAGTTTACATGAGAAAATGAAAAAATATTCCTTTGTAGGGTTATCGATGAGTGGTGAAAATTTGCAAAGATTGTTAGTGTTGATTACTACGAATAAGTTGTTAAGTGCGTCAAACTTGACCACATTATACTGTCAATCACGTTGATCAACCCGACCATTAACATCACCCACCACCCCAACACCAACCCATAAGATCTTAGACCACCCATTGTGCTCCAAAGCGTCTAAACGAGGAAAACAAAGACTCATCTACATTAAGTTTGAGATGGCCTCGATGAGGTCTCTTACCCTACTCAATCGCTGACACCCCACCATCCTACTCGAAACACCATCGGTTGTCACAAAACTAGCTATAATGTACCACTCATCCTTTCGCATAATGGCCGAGAGGTCATAACATAAATTTATGTGTGCACGACAAGAACTCGTTAAACTAACTATATACATAATAGGAAAAATGTCTAAAATAGTTTATGAACTATCCAGTTCGTACCATTTTGGTCCATGAACTATCAAACGTGTCATTTCAGTCCAAAAGATAGGCGAAAGAGCCGTTATAGTGCAAACGTTTCCAAAAACCGAGCCCCGTCAGGACATTTCGTCAAAATTGCTGACGGAACCGTTAAATTTTCGTTAAAAAATATTTTGAAAAAAATTCCACGTCATCAAGACTTAACGGATTCCATCAGTATTTTGACGGAATGTCCTGACGGGGCACGGTTTTTAGAAACGTTTGGACTGTAACGACTCTTTCGCTTGTCTTTTAGACTGAAATGACATGTTTGATAGTTAAGAGACCAAAATAGCACGAACTGAATAGTTCAGGACCATTTTGGACATTTTTCCTGTATAATATCATATATTTGACTACATTAATTCCAAATAATTTTGACACAATTGTCATTTATTCATATATATGACATAATACTTGTTACGCAAATTATGACGTCACGTGGTATAAAAAATGAGTACAAAACAAAACTTCAGATATGAGATTAAAATCCAGAAAAAAACCTAAAACAAAAACCAGAATGAGCGAAACATCAAAGAACGAAGCTATCGAAACCTCTGAATCTGCTCAAGAAATCGAAACCGAAAACCAAACAGCAATCGAAGAAAGCCGAGACACGAAAATGCCTCCGAAATCTTCCAGAAAATCCACTCCCAAATTCAATCCAATCTCCAAGCGGAGGCTCACTCGCTCCGCCGCCGCCGAGGTCGGCGTCCCGGAGCCGTCGCCGGACGCTCCGTCCATCCCGGAGGACCTCGCCGAGGAAATAGAGGCTCAGGCTCCGAATTTCGAGGAACCGAACGAAGATTCGAAAAATTTGGGTGGTGTTGCTGAGGTTGGTGAGAGTATGGGCTCGGTTGAAGCAGAGAATGGTCATTTGAGGAGTGAAGAGGCGGATTTGGGCGAGGAAGGTGCTGTGGATGATGAAAAATTGGAGGTTGGTGTGAAGGTTGAGGAGGAGAATGTGGATTTTGCTGTGGAAGGTGATGGTGTTGATTTGGATGGTGAAGCTGTTGAGGATAAGGATTTGACTGTGAATGGTGAATGTAATGTGGAGGCGAGCGAATCGGTGGAAGTGAAGAATTCGAATGGTGTTGATGGAGAAAAGGACGGGGATGCTGCGATGATGGCAGGTTCGGAAATGATCATCCTAAAAGTCGAAGTTTTATCATTTCTTGTGTTGAATAGTATTGTGTTTGATGATTTCGATAATGAGCTTTGTGATAGTGGTCATATAACATTTTTATGTTTGCGTGTTAAGCCGTCATTTGCATCATATTAAAATTTGTTAGCTTGGGGTATATGATCGTTGAGTTGTGGAAGATTAATCGGTATTGATTTAAGGAAGCGGTGGGATTAGAATATATATCGAGGAATGAAAATGAGATTCTCATTCTTCACGTTTGGATTATAACTTTTTATCATGAAAATGGGTTTCTAATTTCTATACATTTGGATCCAAACTCTACCTTAGAGGTTATGTAGAAGTAATACTCATTTCATTACAAGGAAGATTGTTATACTTTTGTTGGAGAACTCCGAACAAACATAATGCAACTGCCCAAAAGTTTGGAACGTCCTAAATTTGCTAAGATTTGTTCTTTTAAGTGTTGATCATTGTCATGTGAGAAGAGAGCAACTTATGGTAATTCGATGGGGAAAATGACCCTTAATATTACAGCAATAGTAGGTTATTACTTGATCAAATGTAATAGAGCTGGCAAATATGAGAGGGGATATAAGTGTTTAAGTGTGTTTGGGCTCTATTATTAAATTACATTTAAAATATTAATCGTGTGAACGTGACATGTGTATTTCTAAGGTTCAACACGAACATGTCACTATTATAAATATGTTGGCGTTGAGCCCAAACACACTTAGACCGTGTCTCATTTGTGTCAGGTCATGCGTCATGTCCCTAGCTGGATGCTCTAAGATGTATAATATTGTTGTTATCACATTGAAGCAGATCAGCCAATTTTACTGTATTTTGTATAGGATACAAATAACTCCACATATTTCAATCTCCTCTTTACATCTGCAGTATCTTTTCTTTTCTTTTCAGCAGTGGTGGGGGTTAGTAATTGTATAATTTATATTAAATACAGATACGATAAACGGCAAAGTGAATTTTGTCAAAGAAGAGTTTCCTGCTGCTGATACTGAAGACATGAAAACTGTTGAATGTATATATGACATTTCTGATGACGAAGAAGTAGGTGCTGAGGAAGAAGAGAGTGGAAATAGTGAAGACGACGGGGAAGATGAAAATGTTGGGGACGAGGAAAGCGAAGACAATGAAGACAATATTGAAGGCATCGAAGATGATGGAGACTGTAATGCGGAGAGCGAAGATAATGAAGGCAACAATGTAGGGATTGAAGTAGATGAAAGACCGTCTAAATCCATTGATGATTCGGTACCTGAAAAGAGAAGACAAAAGGGATTGGAAATTCATATTGGTGGACTGGATCAAGAGACTGTTGAAGACGACTTGATTGAAGTTTTTGGAAGATTTGGGGAAGTCCTAAATGCTCGGATTATAAGGAATAAACCTAAGAGTAGGAGATTTAGTAGAGGATTTGCATTTATTCAATATGCCACTGCTGAACAAGCTAAGAATGTTGTTGCTGAGTTGAAGGATGGGATTGAGGTTTAAATTATGCAGTTCAAAGTTATTTTATATATTCATGTTTTTTTTTTATCTTTTTTTTAGTTCAACTTTCTTTTCTTAATTATAGTGTTTTTTTTTTCCTTTCTGTGCTTAAGGTGAAAGGCAAGCGTGTTAAGGTATCAGCGACCTGGGAAGATGCTACACTTTTCATGGACAACATCTGCAAGAGTTGGACAAAAGAGCAAGTAAGATTTCCTGATTTGATATTATTGTCCCTTTGATGTTTACATAAAGTCCATTCCATTATGCATTGCAATTTCTTATCGACGTTACCTGTGAGTTATATCAATTCATATGTAACCGTGTCTACAACATTTTCGGTGCCAAGGTACTTGATGCACTGAGAAAGTATGGAATTGAACATATTGAGGAGGTGCGTTTACCAAATGATCCTAAGAACGAAGGGCAGATTGAAGGTTTCGCTCTCTTGGAATTCAGCACCCATGTGGATGCAGTAGCAGCACATCAACGGTTAAGAAAGCCAGGTGCTGTTTTTGGATGTGATAGAAGTGTTAAAGTAGCCTTCATGAGAAGCCAAGTCGATGCCAATGAGGATCTATCACAGGTTCATATTCAAGATCTACTTATAAGTTTTTCATGTTATTTTTTCTTTCCCCGGTCCTTCCTAAAAGGTTTAGTGAGGCCTGTGTGTATAGCTTTATACTTCACATGTACATTGGATGTGTAGGTGCAATTTTGCATGGATTTAAACCCAAGTGCAGTCTTCACCTTAAATTTATTTGTTTTAAATAATGAGCTATCACAACGAACCTTTATGTTCTTTGTCATTATTAGTTGAGTGGTTAATTAGTAAGGACAAACTGAAAGAGGTAGGGGTGGGTTTAAGTAGAGCTAGCAATTTGGAAATGAACCCGCAGGCACACAAAATCTGACCAACAACATTATTGCGGGTATGGGTTGTTAAAAATATATACCCAATTAATTTTCGGATTGGGTTGGGTATGCCATTAAAGATGTGCGGGTTGGGTTGGGCAATACACACATTTTGCATGACGAACTCGCCACCCACTGGAACCCGTACCTTTTGTGGATTGGGTTAGGGTTAGGTTTTTCAACCCGAACTCGAAGTCCAAATTACCAGCTCTCGGTCTAAGTTAACATGGAATAAGATAGTTAGAAAAGATTCGAGAATGCATGACTTAATGGAGGATATAACATTAGATAGGATGGGGTGGTAAGAGTATGATTAGAACATCTCAAGGAGTTTTGCTAACAGATAATAGTCATCATATATAGTTAAGTGTGTGGAACATGTAAAACAATTGCTTAGATTTTTAATTTAGCATATGCTTCTTCTTCTCCCTCTCTAATTATTTTGATTTTTATTTAAGGAATGTGATGTGTATTGACCTGCCTTAAAGAGGGAAAAAAACATATCAGTTACATTTTAGGATCAAATCGATGCATATAAGGATCATATATGTATCATTTGGGTCGAAAAAGTTTTTGGGGCGAATTGAAACTGAAAGGGACTTGGTAATAAAAGCAAGAATTTTGGTTGATCGCTTGCTCTTCTCCAGAAAGTTCCCTAGCTTGTTCAGGATTTATTGAAGGTCCTCAGATCGGGGGAACATGTGATTATAGATTTTCATTTTTGGAGCAGCATCTTTTCATTGTTATTTTATGTCTCAGATTAGAGCCAACATTTCAAAAGGCGGAGACCGACTTCAGAAAGGCATGGTTGGAGGATTCGAGGTTAATAAGAGCGGCGAAGAGTCACCAAAATCTAAGACCAAAGGTGCTGAAAAGGAACGTGAAAAGACAAAGCAAGATCGTAGTGTCAAGAATAAGGATAAGGGGACTGGAAGAGGTAAACAGGCAGATTCTGAAGAAAAGAGAAAGCGTGTGGATTCAAAAATTACAGGAAGTGAGTCAAGTAGACGAAAATCTAGTGTCACTGAAAATCGAGCTGTTGGGGTGTCATCCAAATCAAATAGAAGAAGAGGTCAAAAGAGAAAGCAATTGCCTTTGCCTTTGCCTAGGACCCGCGATGATCGCGGAAAGAGGGTTGAACATGGTCATGACAACAGGCCTTCAAAGAGACGACAAGGTAGCAATATGCTTTAGTGTGTGCATTTGTGTTATATTCTTTCTAGCTTTAGTTAAACGGAAACATATGGCTGGATTTTATTTACTGTTTATTTGCAGGCAATCGGCAAAGTCCACCAAGGAATGCTGTTAGGAGTCCAAGGAGGAATCCTCGCGCTAGAGAGCGACCATCCCGTGCTGCAGATTCTTTGGCACACAGAGTGCCGTACACATCTAGACGTCCTGAATATATAAGTAGTTACGCTGGCCATGACCACAGTGCACTTTCTGGTTCAAAAAGGCTACGCTCAGATATGGTAATTTGCAATTGCCATTATTGAGATTGTGCTCTGTGCTGTTTTCATGACTGGAGTGGTATTTTTTCCAGGAACCCCATGCTGGATATGTTAAACCAGCTTCTTTGAAAGAAGTCCATCATCATGCAGTATATCGAGAGCATGCTCTTGCAAGCCCGAGTAAACGTCACGCACAATACCATGAACCCGCTCTTGGAAGTCAACACCAACGTAGTGTGAGTTACCTTGAACCTGCCCTCGGAAATATACAACATCGTCATGTGAGGTACCTCGAACCTTCTCTTCGAAGAGAAGCTCAACCTCATGGAGAATATCTTGAACCTACTGTTGGAATACAAAGACATGGTGCTTATTATCACGGGCTGAGAAGGTTTACCCTCATGCATGTTTTTTTTGTACATGTTAACTTCAGCTTTTAATTTTTAGTTTGATTGATATGCTTCATGTTTGTCTACAGAGATGGTGGGTACAACGACCAAGTCGGCAGTGGTTCCACATCTGGAGGTGGTAAGCTTCTTTTGTTATCATGTTTCTCCTTTTAAAAAGTATCTGGAGCTTTTCGTTGCATCTGGACCGTTTTGCACCCTCCACCTTGATTTTCTCATCGATCGACTGCTGAAATTGTTGAACTGGTGCCTATAGGAAAATAGAGAAATCTCCCCCCCTGACCCCCTCCTCCCAGCTAGAGCTGACAGTTTGGATCTGAACTTGTGAGTGTCCGAAAACCTGGCCCACATTTTGCGGGTTTGGGTCTACTTAAGCAGACCCATTAGTGTTTTTTTAGGTCAGGTCTGCCATGAATGAGGTACCGGCTGGGTTGGGCAACCTACACCTTTTTCAGGGCAAACCCACAACCCCGCAGCCCTGAAGATCGGGCTATGATTTGGCCTTTTCAACTGTAGGCTTTGATTCCTTTATATTAAAGGGCAACCCGAAATATGAATTGCCACCTCTATTCCCACACAACCTCTCAATTTCACGCCCGCAAACTTATCTCTATATCAACCTCAGCTTCTGTAGATTCCTCAGGAGATCTTATACACCTCATGTTGGATGGTCTGCACTCCTATTATATTGCTTCACACTCTTCGAAACTAATCGCTCCTTGCATCTTGCTCTCCTTTGAAATTTGTTGATATTCTGATTCTAAATTGTCTTTCACATTATATTCCCTTTTCCTTCCATTTGCTCAGATGGAAAGAAGAAGCATGTTTTAAGTAGTTATATATAATTTTATCTGTATGATAATTACTGACCAACTATGGAGAACCATTTTTTATGATGGTTCTGAGCCGCAACATCTCTTTACACACTTTATCTGGGTTGTCGAATTTTATTTCCTTTTGCACTATGTGATAAGAGTACTAATGCTATACTTTTTTTTTTGGCTTCTCTTTTGTTATTGCAGTATCATCTCTACCTTCTTCGTATGTTCTGAATCCTAGTTACCGGAGCTATGGTGGATATGAGGTTCTCTCTCTCTCTCTCTCTCACACACACACACACACACACACACATTTAACATAGCAAATACTCCCTTTGTCCCAAAATGAGTGCCCATTTTTTCCACTTTCGTAAAAATTAAGAATAAGTTAAGGGTTGGATTTTTTCCCTAATACCCTCATGTGCTCTTGTCTTAACAAACTCGAGGGATTCTAGCTAACTAATCTTTAGGGGTATTGTTGGTATGAAGCATTCCTAACTAACCAAAGAAAAGTGTACACTCATTTTGGGACAATTTTTTTATAGACAAAGTGAACACACACTTTGGGCTGGAGGGAGTATAATTTTTTATTTGCACGGTCATTTTTGTAGTTTTTTTAAAGCAATGTCACTACGCATCCTCTAGGTCTCGACCAGTTTCCTTTATATATCTGAAATTGGACTTTCATTCAGCCAACAGTGAAACTTACGTTCAACTTATCAAGTCCCAAGTTTGAAATTTTATGCATTCGAAGAGACGAGCTTTATAATCTTTTACTAGTTCTTATTTGTTAGGAGTTGTTGGAAGCATTTAAGTTAAAATTTTGCTCATGTTTGTTGCTGCTCAATACTTATTTCTATCGTCATAATTTTATGCAGGTTGATAGTCGTAGAGTTGGTGGTTATCGTCATATTAGCCAATCATACCTGTCTCGACGATAAGCATATGGAAACCCGAGTTTTCGAAAACAACGGCGGAGAAAGCAAAAAAATGGAATAATTGACCAATTCCTAATTTTGTTTGTGATAAATGTACTCGCTTTTCTTTGTACGAAATAATTTGTATCGTATATTGTTTATCCTTCACAAATTAGGGTTTTCTTTTTTCATAGATCGATGGCTATGAAAATCCTATCTAGATATGTGAATTGGTTTGATTTCATGTTTTGGTAGAGCTTCAATGATCTTTTCCTTCCAAAATGGGTGCATTTTGAGGATATGTTGTTTGCTTGCTTATTAGGAATTGCAAAAATATGAAGTTGGTGTATTGAGATGATTTGGAGAAGATGTTGAGTTTGGATTTGGTGGTATAATCTAGCGTTTCGGATTATAAAATTGTTCGGGAATGAGAATCGAAAATTAGAGAGGAAATGAGATTCTCGTTATTCATGTTAGAAATTTTCCGTATTGAAAAGGCCTTGGGATATGACTTTTATTCTCATTCCTGACTTTCATTGAAAATGTGCGCGCATATATATATAAATTCAAACCCTACCTAATGGTAGCTCGGGAAAAATCCAAAGCAATTACTTGTCGCAAAAGAAGAGAAAAACTCGATGATCATGTGCAAATGATATATGTTCGGGGAAGATATTTACAATTATCCCTTCAGCTTGAAAACAAGAATCGAATATGAATAATTCTACAACCCTAATACATCAAAGGTCCAAAGTGAATCTTGGCGCAACAGTAAGAGTTGTTGCATCTTGACTTGCATGTTCAAGTCACAGATACAACCTATTTACAAAAGCAAGATAGTATTGCGTGCATATCTCACGATCGTGTGAGTCTCGTGCACTGAACTGTCCTGTTTTCTAAAACCCGAGTTTCGAATTCTACCTCTGAACATCTGTTGCCTTGCGGAATGAATTTTCAGATAAGCAAGAATGATGGGTAGTTCTTGATGACAATTTTTGCTCCACAAATCTCATGGTAGGTCTTGACTCAGGAGTTTTGTGTATGCAAGCCAAAGCTAGAGCTAAAACCAATAGCACATCTTGTGCTATTTGGCCTGTTGGAGGCTGTAGCTGCTGGTCTAGCAAATCCTCCACAACCAATTCTGAGTCAATACTTGCCAACAACAATAGCTCTCCTGGGTGCCTACCCATCATCACTTCCAGTGCCACCACTCCAAAGCTGTAAACATCACATTTCTCGGTGACTCGGGCATTGAACGCGAGTTCTGCATATAGAAGAAAATCGAGTTAATGGAAATGTTCGTGTTTCAAAACGGTCATTTCCATTGATGGAATAAAATGAATACTACAGAGACTATTTAGGAACAAAAGCGGATATGAAGGCGACTAATATGAATGAATACCAAATCAAGTTCCAAATTGACACAAAACGAATACTAAGAGGACTAATTGGGACATAAGTAGAATGAAAAATGTTCCAAAATGGTACCCATAATATCTTTTTGTATCAATGTAATCACTTTTGTCTTCATTTCGTGCCACTTTGGTACCCGACTTTATTTTTGTTCCAATTTAGTCCCACAAAATCTACTTTTGTTCTAAAATGGTCCTTGTAGCATCTGTTTTGTTCTGAAATTGTCATCATGCCACATGTATAATTGAGGACCAAATCAGCACAAAATGTATACTTCAAGAATTATATTGGAACAAGAATAAATACGATACTAAGATGAATAAATTAGAACAAAAATTGAATCAGTTGCTAATACTTCGTTCGTCCCAGAATGAGCGTATTGGTTTTTGTATTTAATATAAAAAAATAAGAATAAGTTAGTATTAAATTTCCTCTTGTATCCTCATGGACATGTGTTCTAACAAACTCAATGGATATTAACTAACTTACGTGCATATCTAACTTCCTAAAAATGAGAGAGAACGCTCATTTTGAGACAGAAATGCAAAGAAAACAGGACACTCATTTCGTGACGGAAGAAGTAGCATAGTTGGGAACCAAATAAGTACAAAAATCAAAACGGGCACCAGTTCAGAACAAAATAAATAGTTAGAGAACCGAAATGAAACATTTTCCTTGTATAAACAAACTCGGGAAATGCTGTTAAGTTCCATACCTGGAGCCATGTAGCCATAGGACCCAGCAATGGATCCACAAAAACCCATAGAATCACCATCTGATCCCAACTTTTTTGCACTCCCAAAATCTGACAGTTTTGCCTCAAACTCAGCCCCAACCAAAACATTGCTCAATGACACATCACAATGCACAATTGGAGGACAACAATCATGGTGCAAATAAGCAATAGCTTTAGCCAAACCTTCCACAATATTTACCCTTTTGCCCCATTCCAAAACCCCCAAACTCCCCCCATACAAAACCCCCCTTAAACTCCCCTTTTCCACATACTTGTACACCAAGAACATGCACCTATTGATGGAACATGACCCACAAAACTTGATAATATTCTTGTGTCGAATCGATCTCAAAACCTCGATCTCGTTCTCGAATCTCCCCCAGATTTTTGATTCCGAAACTATTTGTCCGGCTTCAGGCAATTCTAGCTTTTTCACTGCAAAACTCCTCCCGGAGGCGAGTTCTGCTTTGTAAACAATACCGAATCCTCCCTTTCCAATGCAATGCCGGTCAGTGAACCCGTCTGTCGCCTTCACTATCTCCTCGAATCTCGGCTTCTTCCCGTCCCGGTCCCATATCACCGACTCGTGGAACATGTAGTTATTACTAGTACTACTTTTGGATTCCTCGTCGTGGACTTGTTCGGGTTTTTGGTGAAATAGAGTGAATGCAATGACAAAAGTGACCGTTAGGATGAGAGCAGCAAGAACCGCGACGGGAATGATGATCCTGAGTTTGAGGGGGGAGGTTTTGCTAGGGGACTTACAAGGGGTAATACCTGGCACATTTCCACATAGTCCTGAGTTTCCGGTGAAAGCGTCCCCGGGAGCCGAGTCAAAGACGGGTCCCGAGGGGATTGAGCCGGTTAGGTCATTGTGAGAAAAATCTACGGAGACGAGACTAGTCATTGATGCAAAAGCCGGAGGGATGTTTCCTGGGAGAAGGGGTTGCAAATGGTTAGTCCAAATAAGTAAACTGAAAAACTATTGAAATGGATCTTGCACCATCAGGATCTGACTTATTTCGTACTGAAATTGTCTTTCAACTATTGAAAACCGACCAAAATGGTCCCAAAGTTAACTATCGTGGAAAGAACTAACGAGAGCTAATGTCGGGATCTATTGAAAACTGAACAATATAGTTTCCGACGTTAACAGAACTGACAAAGAAAACAACTGAAGTTATTGTTAGAAACTATTTTGTTACTAAATTTGTCCTTCAACTATTGAAAATCGACCAAAATAGACCCGACGTTAACTTCCAATATATACTAGTTTCAATTTTTTTATGGCACAACAACAAAACAGACAGAAAAACTATCAGAATTTAACGTCGGGACTCGGGACTATTTTGATCGGTTTTCAATAGTTGAAGTACAAATTTTGCATAAAACTAGTTCAAGAACCTAATTAGTCGGGTCCAGACAACAAAATAATCAAATTAACCTAACCAAAGTTTCAATTTGACAATCTATCAATCACATTATAGATTATAACCAAATAATGCACACCCGTACCTGAGAGATTGTTACGGGAAACATTCAAATTCACCAGCATTTCAAGATCTGTCAGGCTCGCCGGGATGGATCCTGCGAAAACGTTACTACTAAGGTCCAACAAGTACCTCAATGACACCAATTTCCCAAGCTCCACTGGTATTTCGCCGGATAATTGGTTGCAACTCAAGTTCAAGCTCGTCAAGTCTTTCAGATTCTGAAGACTCAACGGTATGCTTCCAGTCAAATAGTTGTCAGAAAGATCGAGTGAATCGAGCTCGACTAATCCACCTATGCTCTCAGGGATTTTCCCCGTGAAATGGTTAGAACTCAACGACAAGGTCAACAATAGGCCTAGTTTCCCGAGCTCTGGGGGAATTTCCCCTGTGAAATTGTTCGAGCTCAGGTGTAGATCACGAAGTTGTACTAACTTTCCTATTTCAAGGGGAATTTCCCCCGAGAGTCTGTTTCCTGAGAGGGAGAGCCTCGTGAGGCTCTTGCATTCCCCCCAGGAACGCGACAATGTACCCACGAAATGATTGTGTTGGAGATCAATATAAATAAGATTCGGGTGGACCCCGAAAGAGTTAGTAATGTCGCCAGTGAATTTATTTCTATCGAGCCTGACTCGAAGAAGCCTCGAGCAATTCCTCAGGCAATGTGGCAATGATCCTGTGAATAGGGGTGAGATTGATCAGTTAAATGTTAAAAACGATCGAAATGAAACTGAATCTGTTATAAAGAAAACGTCTTAAATCGTCATTGAAAATATTTAAAATCAACAAAATGTACCAATATAAACATATTATCTATGTGCAACATTTAATTCGATCTTATATCAACAAAAGATATAAATATTCGGTTCGGTTTGGTCCAATTCAGTAACTTGTCATATATACGTGCAAAATTGAACCAACATTAAAATATTCATGTTATAATCGACCTATAACTAATTCGTGATTTGGTTCGATCTAATTGTATTAACTAGTAAAATATTCATCCAATATTCGGTCCGATTCAACTAACCATAAAAATTGTGCAAAAAACAACCTATAAGGTACCTGTGAAATTGTTGTCATTTGCTGTGAAATGCTCAAGTGCAAGGCCATTGCACATTTCCTTAGGAAGGTCTCCAGAGAAACTGTTGTTGGAGAAGCTAACATAGTTCAAGAAAGGACTAAACTTCCCAAAATCACTTGCAATATTTCCTGAAAATTTATTAGTTGACACGTCAAGATGTGTCAAGTTCCTGAGGCCAGAAATGGCCTCGGGAACCTCCCCGGAGAGCTCGTTAACGCCAATATCGAGTGACTCGAGAGCTATCATATTCCCAATCTCCGGGGGAACTGTTCCATTGAGCTGATTAGTTGTGAGGAACAAGACTTTAAGGTTTCGGAGATTCCCAAGCGTCGGAGGGATTGGCCCGGAGAGTTTGTTTCTTGAAAGGGAGAGTTGCACAAGGTTTTCCAATTTCCCAATCTCACTCGGGATAGGACCCGTGAAGCGGTTTTCGTACAAGTAAAGAATCTTGAGATTCTTCAAGAGGCCGATCTCGGGGGGAATGTGCCCCGAGAAAGAGTTGTTGGAGACTTGGAGGCGGGTGAGCTGAGTCCAACTGGCGAAAAACTGGGGCGAGAGGCTGCCGGAGAGGAAGTTATCGAACAATCTTAGCTCGGTGAGCTGGACAAGACTTGTGAGGGACAAGGGTATTTCCCCAGAGAGGTTGTTCACCCCGAGGGACAAATAGGTGAGGTTCGTGCAAAACCCGAGCTCACTAGGAACAGTTGAATTCACCTTGTTATCTCTAAGATTAAGGTAACGAAGATTCTTGAGCTCGCCTATCGAGGAAGGGATGTTTTTCTCGAAGGAGTTGTATGACAAGTCAAGAACTTCAAGATTCTTCAAGAAACCGATGCTACGGGGGATTTCCCCTTGAAATGAGTTAGTACTAAGACTCAGGTACACGAGGCTGCGGAGATTGGTGAATACTGATTCAGACACGAGGCCTGTAAACTCGTTGTGACTCAAGTCCAGGGAGGTCAGGTTGGGGCACAAGGGTACAAACATTGGGAAGTGTGAAGCAAGTTCATTGGAAGAAAAGTTGAGGTATGTCAAAAATGGCATACCGATGAATGTGGACCAATCGGGGGGAGACTCGAGCTTGTTTCCACCAATGTGAAGGTAATGTAGATTCCATAGACCCGAAACTTCCCCCGGAATGATCCCACTTAGGCTATTATTGCGAAGATCAAGGCGTTCCAATCGTGCCAAGTAACCTATCCCCGCGGGGACAATGCCATGGAGCAAGTTGTTGCTCAAGTCCAAGACAACGAGGCTAGGGAACGAGGTGAAGTTAAGTCGTGCCAACGAGCCTGAGAGGCCGGCAAAGGAGAGGTTTATGTGGGAGATTTCCCCGGTGGCGCCGCAAGAAATGGAAGTCCAATTGGTGCAAAGGTTGGGGAGATTGGTGAGGGACCATGAAGAGAGATGGTTTTGGGATTGTGAGGACAAGTTGTGTTTCCATTGGAGAAGAGACAAGGCTTGTGAAGTGGGTGATGAGAGGGTTTTGGGAGGGAATGGGGAGAGGGATAGGAGGAGGATTTGGAGGAGAAGGAGGTGGTTTTGGAATGGGAGGGACATGGTTTGTGTGTTGGGACAAGAAGGTTTGGTTTTGGGGGATTTATGGTTTTGAGGCATTTTGTCAAACAGTTGGTGGGCATGGAATGTGTTGGGTTCACTGTAGCTTTGGAGGTTTCTATGATGGCTCCTTTAAGAATCTGGTTTGCTAGCAACAAGTTAGTGTTGACTCAATCAGGTTTCTTTTGCTGTTTCTATACATCTATATATACATATACATATATATGTATGTATGTATGTATGTATGTATGTATATATAGATGTAGCTTTGGAGGTTTCTTTGATGGCTCCTGTGTAAGAATCTGGTTAGCTAGCAACAAGTTAGTGTTGACTCAATCAGGTTTCTTTTGCTGTTCCTATACATCTATATATATATACATATGTATGTATATATGTATATATATGTATTGAGCTAGAGGAAAATCTAAACCTAGACTACTAATAAAATTTAGACATCTCTCAAATTTTGGATTGAATTTTTGGAGTTCTGGTTGAAAGGATTTGATATGAATAGAATATGGTATGTGTTGTGGGTTTCGTAATATATGTATAGAATGCGTGGATTCTTCTGATCAACATTAACTTTAAATTTGTCTAAACCCGTAAGAAAGCAGATTAGGTTTCAAGTACCCGTGAATTTAAGATAAACCACTAATAAAATTTGAGTGTTTTGTGCAATTTTCGAGTTTGTGTAGGAAAGACTTGATCTTAACCAAAAAGGGTGCGTGTTGCGGAAGTCAGATTATACGTGTAAAATGTCCAAATTTTCCGATCCAACCCAACTCAAAAGACCTTTGACTACAAGTTATGTAGTTACCTAGGGCTTTTTATTATTTTATTCTCTTATTTTCCACG
>JAYMTF010000743.1:0-30811 GCA_036897485.1 Pelargonium nanum | reverse complement strand
CCGGGCGCTTCGCGCCATAAATTCATGGGAGGGTGGTGGTATCATATATGTCGGGTTTTTATTCATTTAAATTTAATTATAAACCACAAAATATGAAAAATAGATGTGCCACATAGTCTGCTACATCACTTTGTACACCAAATTTTGTACAAAATTGAGTAAATTTAGCCTTTTTCCTTTTTGTTAACCAATAACCATGTGATAATATCTAGTTTTGTGACCATCTTATCCTGTGGGTGTGGAACTGTGGATGTGGTAAAGAGAGAGAGAGACAGTGAAAGGTGGTGGGTCACAAACCCATATGATGATTGAGTGCACGTGTGGGTTCCCATATCCACGTGCATCTGTTTTATTCACCTAATTTCACTTCTTTGTCTCTTTCTTCTTCTTCCTCACCTTTTCTTTTTCTAATGTCCCTTTGCAGTGCTGTAACTGTCATGTCATAATCTCCACATCTCCATTCTCCAAGGTCCTTCAACTTATTATTTCTTTAATTTATTTATTCCTATATACATCAATTGGATTAACTATAAATTACCATAATCATACTGTTACTATGTCTTGATAATTTCGCAAGTAACAACTATTGAAAATAAAGTAGGTCCCGTTATTAATGAATTAGTCACGGAAGTTGAATACCGATAAAACATTCTAATTCAACTATTTTTTCTAAGTTGAAAATCAAGGCTCGATACATGGTCGTCTTGATCTTCTTATCCAAATATTAGGGGTCCAGATTTAGTCAAAATTAAGATTTTTTGGTATTCGGGTCTTCTGGTATCTGGTGGTAGCAGTGTCCCTCATCCGGTCAGTGACTATGGGCATGCGCAGGTAACGCACCGTTAAGCGGAGCCCCGTATGTGTGTCTGAGGAACCGCATCTGGCGTGAGAATAAGATCTCCTCACAAACAGAAAATAGCTTATAGACTGAGAATCGAATCTCTGAAGTTCGTTCATAGGACGAAGAACACTCGAAGATCTATGAACACACGAAGAACACGAAAAACGTTTGAGTGTGTTTTCCGGTTCTTGCAAGTATATTCGAAAGGTAAAGTGATTGAACCTGATTACGTTAGCTTGAGTCTCCTTTTATAGATTTCAAGCTTACCTGTCCTCCGGTGACCTCTGGAAGGTCGACGGCTAGGCGGGTTCGCTGCCTGTCGGATCTGTACACCGACAGGGCAGGCGATGGTCTCTAGCTCGCTGCCTGTTGGATTTGCAAACCAACAAGGCAGGAGATGATCTCTAGGCTGCTGCTGCCTACTAGATATATATACACATCGGCAGGGCATGCATTGTTCTTTTGTCCATTGCATACTGGATTTGCACACGAGTAGGGCAGCCGTCATTCTCAGTCTGTCGCATCTTGGTCGCTAGCTGGCTCTGCTTGCTAGCTGTGCTATCGCTATCTTCGGCCTCCAGCCATGTGGGAGGTGATGTTCATCTTTGATCTGCCTCCGGAAGGGTGATGACTAAGGGTAGGAGGTCAGAGCATGGCGCACACAATCCCTTCAAGATATGCGGCTATGTCCGAGCTGCCCTCCTAAGTCGGCGTTTCCCCTTGGTATTCATATTCCGGTAGTCCCGAGTAATGCTTTGAAGTAAGTTTGTCATGCTTGTCAAGAAGGGGTAGCGACCAGTCTTGTCTGCGTCACTAGTCCAGCTGATAATTTCAATCCAACTGATAATTCTATGTCACTTGGCATTTTCATGTCAGTTGGCAATTCCAGGACGGTTGACAGTTCCAGGTCGACTAACAGTTTCAGGTCAGCTGGTAGTTTCAGGTCGGCTAGTACTGCCGGTCCAGCTGACAAGAAGCACTTAGGCCTATTCATCAACATGAGCATACAGGAGAAGGAGCCTGCAAGTGTGCTTTGCGTATGGGCCCGTGCGGCTAGGGCCGTGCACCTCCTGCGCAGGTGGTCCGCCTGGCCTCCATGTGACTGGGTAGTGCTCTTGGTCCGCGCGGCTAGTCCATACAAGTTGGTCCGTGCGGGCTGGTTTACGTTGGTCACAGTCCGGGTCCTTTTCCTATTCGGATTGTTGACCAATCCCCTACACTAACTTTCCATGCCACGTGTTACTTGTCTATTGGCCAAACATTGTCTCATTTTTTATGCCGAATCACATTCTAGACTTCTAGTAATACTACGGTCATTTATTTGTACAAAATTAGCCGTCTATCTCCTTTGTAAATAGTATGAGATTACATTTCACTCTACAACTGACATGACTCCATTTGAAACTTTCTATGGAAATGGCTCCATCAATTCAAAATTACATTCATGGATCAACCTTAATAAGATTCTGACTTGCATCAATGGCTGGTTACAAGACATGGTCTTGGTTCTGATTGAAACAGATGAACGAAAAAATTAGGATAGATCATGTCTATTAAAAAGTAGGATCTTGAGTTTTTAGTCAAGCCTCAACTTTATCGTTATAATTTTGTGGCTCTAACGAAGAATCAAAAGTATGGAATGATATTTTCTGTAATTCATATATTGTGCTCATTAAAAAAAAAAAAATTCCTTCATGAATGACTTACAATATTTGACCTTTGTCAACAACTTTAAGATACTGCATAGTATAGATATCATGTTAAAAATTTATCGGTTCTTTCTTTAATTTATCAGTTGAATTACACAACAGAGGAGAGCTTTTCCCTATTAACATAAATAACTCACTTCATAACGTATGTAGAGAGACTCGAGTCTATAAATCCAAATAACTCATCTTATACCGCATGCAGGGAGATTCAAACTTGAGACCCTTAGAAAAATCTGAAACGCTAAATCGCTTTGCCCAACATAAATAAAAATCTATCGGTTCTAGATTGATGATCATCTTGGAAACTCCACTATCACACATTTTCATGGCTAATTCCTCGAGCTGAGCACTTACATTAATTCTTGTCATCAATATACTTGTACAATTATAAAGTGATCTTCATTGATTTCTCTTTAAAGAAGCATATGCCATCTTCAACGGTATACTGTATATCGTACCTACATTTATTTTGCAGCTCAAAAATTCAATGTAACGTGGTACTTTCATCACATTATCATCCTGTTTTCTAAATTCAATCCATCTTTTTTATTAATTAATATATAACCAACAGAGTAGACACTGAACACATCAAACTTATAGAAAAAATTACAGAACAGATATTTTTGAATTACAATGACTATAATCTGATTAGACAAATTTTGAATTCAATTTTAAATCGTGAATTTAAGCTAGACGCATATTTATTATAAAATCTCTCACGTTAATAGAGTGTACACATGTTCTTCAAGAAACATATACAAGAAAGTATGAGTCAAGAATTAACTGGCTTATAATACATTATTATTAAAGCACAATGATACAACGGGTCGTTCTCATTCTCATAAATTCATTGAGGTCGATATGATTGAAATTTAATTAAATGCAATCTCATCGTTGAAACAGAAAAAAAAGAAAAGAAAATAGACTCACCTTAGTGAGTTTATCGGAGCGGAGTGATCCAATAATCTAAACAATACTTTGATAAAGTGTCATAATCTCATAAATGAGTTTGCCTAAGCCGAAAACTTAGTGGGTTTTTTTTTTTAAATATGATAGGCAAGCGTAACAACCGAGACTCGAACCTTAGATCTCAATAGAAGCAAATGCTTTAAACCGCTTGCTCCGTTGATGGTTGTTAGAAAATTTATTGGCTCGTATTTCTTTTCCTATGTATATATCAAATTTTGTACAAAATGATGTTGTAATTTATGTGAACAATATATTATTTATTTGTTTGTAGCGATTTAATATTAAGTTTAAATAGACTCATTAAATGTAATATCATTTCATTTTAATAAATTTTTGGTGTGAAACACCCTATTTTTAGAAAATATACTAGAAGTTTAACTTTTGTTTATACAATATTCAGTACACATAGAATTACTCTATTTTTGTATTAGGGAGCCAAAATAGCTTCACTTTATATTTGAGGACATGTCGGGGGTCCATGCTCATAATCTTTAGGCTCTTTGGTAAAACATGCCATCATTGTAGGAACCTATAATACATGAATATTATTGGTGCATCCTTGTTCGAATTATTTTATTCTTGTTGATTCTTATGTATTCTCAGCAGCCCAACAAATTCAAAATGTCTGTCTAGCACTATCGTTTTTTCAAATTATTTATCATTATCTCACTATGCTATAAAATATATCAACAAAAACAACATTTGTGTATACATTGAAAGTTTGTCTACGGAGTGGCTATGTTCTCTCCCTTTCTCTCCTCATATAACAACAATTAAAAGAAAATATTCCCTCACTAATTATGTTTTAACTTATTAATTGATAACTCAAATGTACATTTTGTTGCTTCACACTATTCATCCTCTTCGCTGCGGTCTTCTTTCTTTTCTAGGTCAATCCAGCAAAACAAGGCCGTCTTTATTAGACAATCCTTCCGACGCTCAAATTAGTTATAATCATTCCACATTTTAAGATCATACTTTCTTTACATGTTCTTTCTTCTTATACTAATTTGTGCTGGTACGGGTGCTACCGTCCCCCGCTATCACTCTTGTACCTCACCAGTTGGTTAGGTACCAACACATTTATATTTCGAAGTCTATTGAAAGCAAGAAGGTGTATAAATGACTAATCCAAGCTGATGTGGCTTTCTGCTCCTCCTTTTGCGATGTCTTGACAACGCTATTATTTGAAAAATTTAACGTCTGACGTTGACCATCACAATTACGATGTATTCTTGTAGTGAAAAGGGAATATAGAAGGATAAAATGTAAATTAAAATAAATGGATCATAACATATAGAAGGTAGAAAATTTAGTGTGTGGCTCCAACCAACATATTGCAAAAGATTCTTATAGTTGGCTCCAAGCACCCACCCCCATGTGTTAAGGTCCCCATTTCATTTTGTTTTGATGCTTAAGTGCTTGTCTTTGCTGTTGTTTCTTTCCATATATTTCTCTTTTCGTATTTTATATAAAGTCTCTCCCAAGAGAGCTAGCTTGCATTAGGTTACGTTTTTATATGTGTACTGTAAAGAGGAGGGTGCCCAAACCCATGTGATTTGGTGGCTCCAATATTGCATTTCTACAATAAGTATGAAACTTAGTTTCTGGTGGTAGGGTTGCTCTTATTCCACAACAATACCAAACCTCCATGTTACCCCCTCGTGGGGATACCGTGATCGTCCTTTGTAATATAGTACACTTGAAAATGACAAATATCTTCGTGCAATTTCGACTCCCAACCTCAAAATTCTTATTGTACGATATTACTAAAACGCACTCTTTTTATTCATCACTGGTCTTTCGAATTCTTGACATAAACTAATCTTATTTCTCATGAATGATGAATGGATATAAGGTACTATCATAAAATCCATCAGATTCCACTCATATTTCTTATTTCCATATCAACTACTATTGACTCAGAAGGTCCTATGTCCTGCTGGTGTCCAGATCAAGCAGGCTGGTGGAATGAGAAAATACAAGAATGCCCGTTGGCCCCACCTTGACATCAACTAACTAGAGGTCATCATGTGGCATGTAAGCTTGAGGACTATAAAAAGAGTCCCAAGCCCAATTCAAAAAGATCGGTCATTCTACCATTTTACACACTCTAGCAAAAACCCAAAAATTCTCTCAAGTGTTCTTTGAGTTCTTCGTGTGCTCATCGCAATTTTCGTGCGTTCTTCGATATTCGAACGAAGTACGAAGATTCGATTCTCAATTCAATTACATACTTCTGTTTGTGTGTAGATCTTATTCTCACACTGAAGGCGGTCCCCCGGACATACATCCGAGGATTTGCATAACGGTGTGCTACTTGCGCAGGCTGCCAGCCAGAGACAAGGACTTGGAGCATAGGGATTACCAACAGAAGACCCAAGGACCAGACTTGACTAAATTTGACTTAATCAGAAACCTTGACTAGTGGAAAAGAATACCAAACGACATCGTATTGAGACCTTGATTTTGACTCGGAAAATATAGTTAAATCAACTGCCATTGCCGGGAACGTGTTGAAAGCCCACGTTCGATCAAGATATCCTAACCGCTGAAGATGACAATGAAAGGAGATAGAAGAACTGGGAAGGCTAGGGTGCTGCTTACTAGTCCAACAACAAGCAGACCCCTGACCAGCAGAAGACTGCTGCCTCTCATAGGAGCAGAGATAGGCGAAGTTTGACCATCCGAGCAGAGCTTCCTCTCATATGGTTCTGCATGATCTCTTCCTATCCTCTCATTCCTTACATTAGAGTTTCAGTCAACGACATTTTCTTTTCACTCTGACATTCTTGAGTCAAAGTTTATCAACTTTTTCGGTGAACGGTGACCCATAATATATATTACGAGTAGATTTAGTTAAGTGTCCTTTTCAACATTAGAATTTTAAACAAAACGAATGTTTCGTTTGGATAAGAAGTTCTTGTCATATTAACAAGCGTTTAAATTATAGTTTTTAGGTTTTGTGATTTTTTTTTGGCGATTATGAAAATAATCTCAAACATGTACGAAGAGCACGATGGATGTGTGGTCGATCCATGAGGCGCTTAGTTGAGTTGTAGAACAGAGTTGGCAAATACATTTGGCCGAGTTTGAACACGCTTTAGGTGGTTAAAGCTCTGCAAACGGGAATGATATCAGTGCTTTCAATTTGATTAAGTGGGACGGTGCTAATGAGTCTCAGGTTGAGATTAATATATTACAAGTGTTTCAAGTGATTTAGGGCTAATAAGAGGTTACCCATGCTTTTGGACTTGTGATTTCTTACCTTACCAGATTGTTCACGAGGTTTGACATTTTAATTTTCTCTTTTACTCGTTTATTTGCGAATACAACGAGTTATGCATTAAATAAGTTCTTTATTTCTATGCCAGACATTGTAATTCAAGAGGAAATTGTTCTCCTAAAAGCATTGAGTGTCTTTATT
The DNA here is from genome assembly GCA_036897485.1 of Pelargonium nanum. Taxonomy (NCBI): domain Eukaryota; kingdom Viridiplantae; phylum Streptophyta; class Magnoliopsida; order Geraniales; family Geraniaceae; genus Pelargonium; species Pelargonium nanum. Next base: position 23,865 of record JAYMTF010000743.1, on the reverse strand, counting down.
TTCAAAGTTTAAGTGATAAACCACTTTTAAAGTTAGAAAAAAAAAAAAAAAAAACACCACCATCTCTCCCTCGGGTCAACCAAATGATGTAATTAAATATCACTTAAGCATAGTTGAGTCTCGAGTTTAAGCCAATGGTACTCAAATTTGGGTGGTAGGATAAATTATTGTGCATGATGTTAAACACTGCAAATACAATAGTGTAGATAATGATTACCATGTTAGTCAACTAATAAAGCAGAAAATTATATGGTAATAAACCATATCCCAAATTAACTACTATCATTGGATTGTGTTAAACAATGGGCTCTATAAATCTTTTTATAATGTTTCTAACACCAATAACATGAACCCCATCATCCTTGGACAATCATAAATAATTTCAAAGCGTGCATCTATGAAAAGTAATATTAGATTATTCAATCATATAATTAGAGATCTCACATTATCATATCCAATCAAATTAATTATTAAACTCTATATATAATTACTACTTAATTATTGATGAATGAATCTGCATAATGAGCTAATATTCTTTTGTAACCTTGATATCTGCTTGCATGTGTTAGGCTACCAACTCACATGCTCCACACCATGAATTCATGAATATTTTTGTGTCTTAATTAGTATCATAAATTGATGATTAGCTACTTAATTGTGTTCAAACAACTATGAAGTCAATGTTGGGTAGTGTGCAGATCACAGGTTTTGACTAGCAGCTTCTTTTCACACACATACATGCATGCATATGATATGACTGTGAAGATTGAGGAACAACACTAATATTAATATCCCCGAAAACCAGGAACAATAGAATCATTTGACAATCATTTTTTTTAATGTGAACATGATGAACTGATTATGGACTTCAATTAAAAAAATTGACAGTCATCATCAATCATATTGGGGTGATAATTTTAGTGATGATGGCTTCAGTGGCTCCACTAGTGATTCTATCAACTATTTAAGATTTAATTCTATCAATTTTTGGAAGTTGTCTTTCAATTCTCTTTGGAAGTTGAATGTAATATCACTGTCAATGTTATCATATAACCATTTTAGCAAATGATTAATTTCAAGTTGTATTGTTGAAAGAATTATTATTTTTAATTATTACTTGATTAAATTTAAATTTACCTCTAATATTTTGCATTTAAAATTTCATTTTAGCTTGAGCTAAGTGACTAATAGTTAGGTTAAGATCGGAAGGAATTTCTTCGAGAAAGGTAGAATGGGCTTACTGGAAGAAAGAGTTTTGAAACACTCATAGTTCTGTTGTACATATTTGAAAACAGAAAGAACTAAAACAAAAATAATCATTTAGTAGCCAAAGAATAAGTTGTTATATGATTGATAACTATACGTTCAAAATAGAAATACATTGATGAAATTATATGAGAATACGTATCCCAAAGAATATCCCAATAGTTCAAATATCTCTAGTGAAAATTGCGAGTTTAAATTTTATGACAACGCTTGTGAAAAAGTTAATAGGAATAAAGTGATTCAATTCTTGTTGTGTATCTCGGTTCATTAAATTACTTTTTAATAATAGATATTAAAAATGTAAAAGTTCTGAGTACACATTGAATTTAATAATTGGGATTGTAGGGAAACATGTAAAATGCAATCAACAAAATTATTGATACACACAATAATGAAGCATCAAATCATATATGAAGCAAATGATGTGGAAAGTGTTGGAAAGAAAGGGAAAAAAATGGAAAAAAATGAAGAAGAGAGTAGAAGAAAATTGAAGAAATGAAAATGAAATGGTGAAAGTTGGTTTCATTTGATATGGATTGATAAGAAGAAATTAAGATGCAATAATTGAAAGAGACAAAGGAAGTCCCAACTCACACAATCACACTGTTTTCTCAGTTATTGAGTGGTTGGATTTGGATGCACGCACTTTGCCACCAATTCATTCTTAATTTTTGTTCTCTTAAATTATTAATTCACAATCCTCCTTTTAGGACCTTTCTTGTTCACACAAAAGTCAAAACAATACAATATGCTTGCTACTCAATTTAAGCTATTTTCATATTCTTGGTAAAAACTATATACTTTATACCATCACATTTCAAGTTGGTAACATGTTTATGTTCGGGTGCACGCCCCCAAACTCAGAAGGTGAGCCTCGCGCCGTTACTAAGGTCTAATAGAAACCTCCAAAGGCCAAGAGAGGTCTGTAAGGACAAAGTTGACAAAAAACAAAGAACGAATAAAATAGAAAAACAATCAAAGGTAAGCGTAAATTCCTAGAATTCATGACTACCATTACACACATAATTTGACTTAAGCATCGAAAAAGTTTCACTCCCGAGAGCTATACTTTGCAGGTCAGGCTTTGAGGAGAACGAAAGGATCTGCGGGATAATAGGAGTAGGAGGGAGCAACATGGTAATCACACTATAACCCAATTTTATGTACATTTAACGATGTATCAAACTTCTGAACAAACACACAATTTTTAGATCAACCACATATTATGATGAGGTTTTGCATGGGTATTTAGTATTTACTTGTTTTATCATGCAAAAAAATACAATAAAATAGGAGACATTACGAGTTTTATTAAGAGCATCTCTAATGAGAGGTGCTAAGAGAGACTCTAAGAGCTTTAGAGCCTTTTTGAATGCTAAGCTCCACTAATTCTTTATCCTATTAGCATTAGAGTGAAAATTGCTAAGTGAGCATTAAGCACCAAATGATGAGGTGACACGTTCTCTTTTCCTTAGAACCCAAAATTTTTGCTAAGCATTGGAGATGTTATTATGTGGTCTATACTAAACAATAATGTATGTAAAACTCTAATTTCCACCTTCACTATAAAGCCAACAGGCCCAAGAAAGTAGCATTGGTCCAAACTCTCACTTTGACCGTTTGAAAGATAAAATGGTTCTAATATTTGGGCCTCATTCAAGTTTCTAAAGTGAATCTAATTGTGACCCAATGAGGGAAGGCACATTGAGCCTATATAGAGACGCACATGTTCCAGTGAGATGACGTGGCAAGGAGTGCACGTGTCACTCACATATTAGTCAAGGCATCCGTAATAGTTAATGCCGAGAAAACAACAACGTGGAGGCTGATGTGGCGGGATGGCGGTCACATATCGGGCTATGTGGCAGGTGACATGGCCTATTAAGGGAAAATGAGACGTGTGGCACACGCGTGCCTGCGCTTGTCTCTGCTTTGCACTACATGTTTTATGTGTTTTGTATGGTATTTTAAGTTTTTATTTTAATCCGACGCTTGTATCGTCATTTGTTTCGGTGGATCTGTCAATGTGGCAAGTGTATCGAACCGTCACGGTGATTTTTTGTTGAGCTCATCTATGACCTAGACTCGGAGTTAGCTACTCAGATCTTGCTTTTTGTACTAAAATATATAGTTTACGAAATAAGGGTTCATTCATTAAATTTCAATGGGTACACAAAAGTTAAATGAATGACTTGATCACAACACACTATAAGTCTATAATTAAGCAGATATGCATACAAGCTAAACTAATAAGGTGCTGTGCATGCTGCTGAAGTTGAACCAGGCTGCAACAAGAAACAACACAGTTTAGTTAGCCATTAACAAGTTATAATGATCATCAAATCAAATCAAATCAAATCTAATATACATAATTCCTAATGGTTAGTCTAATGAAGTGACATGCATCACTTTAATTTATTCAATTGATTCTCTTGAATGACACGAGTCACGGAAACCCACTACTAATAAAATATAAAATATAAAATAATAAATTTTTTAAAATTTAGATAATTATTCAAGTATTCTATTTTTATTCATATTATTTAAATTAAATTACAAAATAAATGGAATCCATTACTATTATATTTAATTAAATAAATAAACATGAAGTTGACAATAAGCTTCAATTTTCTATATTCCACATCGGTAAAAATTGAAGAATAAAGTGAGAACTACTTCTATAAATAATTGTTCATTATTTTTATTAGTTTCATCAAAGGTTTGACACACTTCATTAATATTTTTAAATAGGTGGTATACTAATTGGTAAGCTTCAATAGTTCAATTTCAAGTTATTCACCAAAATGTTAAAATTTAGTTATATTTTTTTTATTCAACAAAACTGATTGAAACTGACCGCAATATTTGTAAACAGATTTATTAGTCAGTTAAACATACAGCTTAGTCCCTATTAAGTTAAGAAAAATACAATCAACTTTAACTTTTAACTTAATTATCAGTCAACACATTAATAAATTGTTAAATTATATAATGGATCAAAAAATCCGAGCAAAACGTAGTAACAAAACTAGTTCATAGTAAAAATTGATAGAGCAATAATAACAACAACAAAAAATAATAAAATAAATTTGTAGCTTACCGCACATGCATGGACATCATCACATCCGCACAATAGCTTCCCATTGAGTGTGTCTACAGCTTCAAATGACCCTCCTCCCTCACTCCTCTGCTTATAAATGAAGTACATTCATGTATTATACCACAATCTTTGAAGACCATCATATTTATAGATTCAAATTATAGTTTGTACCTTGTAATAATCAACTGCAACGAAATTAGCCCAACGATTACCCGCCGCGCCATAGCAAGTGCGTAGCATCTTGATGAGATCCGCCGAGTTTTGCTCACAAGTCAGCTGCTTTATTGGAATGCTCTTAAAGTAATTTACCAAAACCAGAGATTTGGTCTTGTCATCCATGGCTGATGATTCCCCTCTATTTGGGCAACTTCCGGCGTGCATTCCACCATCTCCGTCTGCAAAACATAATATTATAAAAGTCCCGGAAATGGTAAGGATCAAGTAGTTTACTTGTAAGTAGTGGCGAAGCCAGTCTGGAAAGATGGAGAACACAATCTTGTCTATTCTAAACAATTGAGTCTAAAGCTGGGGTGGGCCATTGCCTACTGCAGCCCACCCATAACTCTGACATTAGTTGTAAGTTGTGAACTCTCGTTGAAGCAAGTGGTATGCCTTCTCCCAACCTTGCCTAATTTTTTCTACATGAAAGAAAGAAATGTGATAACTTCTTACATTGATTTTCAACCATGTAATTCCACTGGTATGCAATTCCTTCCTCGGCTTCCTTGGACTTTTTTGAAGTGAATACAAGAAGCCTCTGGTTTTTAGCAACCATGTCACTCACTAATGGCCAGTCTTCACCATTTTTTGGCATGCTTGTTACTGGAAACCAGTACTTCATTAGCCCAGAATCATTGAACACCTTAGTCAATCCATTCGGGCCAACATAGTCTTCCAGGATCAACGTCACGATTTCTGTCGGGTTTGCTGATAAAAATGCTTCGATTTCTCGGAGTGTGTCTATTGCAGGCTCCTAGTGATTGGCACACCATGTTACTAATTAATTGATGCAACAACATGGTGAAACAAAAGTACTATGTACTAATGTTGAACTGAAATTGCAAGAAAGAATCAACGAAATATGCATGAAATGAAAGATAAGGTGTTAGAGAATACATACAAATGCAGTAAAGACATTGCATTTTCCTCCATCGGAATGGCACAGCCATACATCTCCTTCAAAATCGTATGTGTCAAGCATCAAAGCCCGAACTCCATTCTATGAACAAAGAGCTAATGCTTAAGTTAAACATATACGGATTGATGACAAACATCAAATATGTAGAAGCAACCCAGAAAAAAATGAATTGAAGGACATTACAATTATATTCTCTCCATGTCCCAAAATTAGTGTCTTGTTTGTGTTATACTTTTGTAATCAAAATGAGTGTATTCTTTCTATTTTTTTGAAATTTAGTTACGCATGAAATATCAATAGTATTCTTATAATAAGTTAATATCATTCAAGTATGTTACAACATATGTCCATAGGAATATAAGAGTAAACGTACAACTTAATTTTGTTCAAAAACGAAACAACGACACCCATTTTGGAACAAAGATATTATATTCTACTCTCACACTTACATTTAGCTGTTGGGTGATAGTATCTTCTTGATTATCGAAGGTCACCCTAGGGAAACCTGTATGCGATGGCTCTCCTTCTATGGCAAATGCGTTATGGGTTGTTAGATATGCATATTTGTTGAATGGGAGCGAATTATTCTGCATAGAAGTGAATAAAAAATCAAATGTAATTACAAGGATGATTTTTTTAGGAAATGAGATCAAATCAAGAACTATCTTAAGTATAAAAAATTATGGATTAAATTGTGTCAAAACACGAAAGTTCAGACACCAAATTGAGTATTTTACTTTTTGTTTTATTTTATTTGAATTGAAATAGTGGAAAGACATAGAAATGTAATTAATAAAAAAGTGAAAAAATGAATAATTCGAACTCTAGATCCAATAGTACGTGTCTCCACTAAATTAAATAAGAATATACATTTAATAATTATATAATATCTTATTTATAGAACTCGGGTGAGCTCTTGCCTGCTACGGCCCACCCTTAGTTCCATCATTGTGTAACGATCATCTTAATGCTAGAATGCTAAATTTCGTTTAGTCAATCAGTATTATATACGGCACCAACTAGAAACGTACGAGGAATTGAATTAAATTCGATTACCAGGAGCTTGAACTGGTCTGTAAAGATCGACCGGACACATCTCGATTCTGCAAATCCTTCGATGCACGAGAAACAATAGAGCCCCGCCTCACAATCTCCGTCAGACGAGCATTGATCCAGAAGCTGCACTTGCAACATAAACCTTAAAAATCAGCATCCTTAAAAAAAAAACATCATATGACCAATTGAGACACAGAACAAACCCTGCACTGTCCATTAGAGCAAGCCACAGCAACACCTAATAAAGCTGAAATGGTGACCAAAACTAAATTTCCAGTGAGACCCATTTTGAGAAGATGGATCGTGAAAATGAGAAATGAAAGGTATATTAGATGATGCAGAAGAAGACAGGTATGTGGCTGAGCATACAAGAAGACTCCCACAAGACTTGCACTCTATATAGACAAGACAATGAATCTTAAATGACCAAAAGGAAAGAATCAGGAAGAAAGTTGGCTATTACGTTACTACATTAATTGGGACAAAACGAGGATGTTTTTGAATTTTGAAAATCACAAGGATAGATTACTGAGAGGGGTTGAATTTGGATTAAATCTTTATAATGGACTAACCTAATGAGGAGTATTTATTAGGAAAGATTTTATATGTCAAATTGAGAAAAATGTGTACCCAGAGAAGTTCTAATAATTTGGTTTTCTTAGTCCTCCTACTCCGACCAGACATCTATACTAAAGGGTAAAACTAAATTTATGTTTGGTGCGCTGTAACGAAACATTATGGAATGAACAGTTAAGTCAGAATGATCATTTTATGAAGAGTGTAATAAAAATTCAGAATAAATTTTTATCTCAAATACTATTACACTAAAATAGTTTAGTGACGAGAATGACGTCTTAGATTATTGTGTCAAACCGAAACTCCATCAAAACAATATTTTTCAGTATTGTGAATGTTTTTACTATTTCTGCTTTCTTCTTTAGGGCATTTTTGTGTATTTTCCATCTTTGTTATGTTTCTAGCTTTTGTTTTAGTTTTTCTTTTGAGCCATGCATTATGTTTTTGTAGTCCCAACCGATACTCATGTCCAAGACCAAGCCTTCTTATATTTACTTGGTAGAAACCCATGCCCCAAGCCCATCTCCCACAAAAGAGGAGAGAGAGAAATGGATTGTCGAAGTGTAACAATCTTATACACAATGTCGCAAGGCCTTACAAAATCCATTTGTGCACCTACAACTTTTGAAAATTTAAAAGTGTGACAAACATCACAAATTTACTCTTACGATCTAATTAAGATAAATCTCACGTCGGTCCCATAAGGGATGACGCAATGATCACACATTTACATGTAGAAGGTCGTGAGTTCAATTCTCATCGCGTGGGGTTTGCAGTTGCAGAGGCAGGGCAGCCGTGGTGGGCCGTGGCATGGCCCATGCCAGCCGTCAAGATTCTCTTATGTACTAATAAGATCAACTAAATTCCAAGAAACTTTTCTTAGTTGAGTGGTAAGAGTGCCACCCAAACCTCTAGGTCAAAAAAGAAAGAGCTACCTTTTATTTTGTAGCTCAACTGATAAAAAAGATAAATCTCACGCCTAAAAGTAGTGGAGCTAGTGTTGATATTTGATATATAATACCATTTCTTGCAACCCATATCCATAATTTTTTGTTGTTCCGATTCGATTCACGGTCCATTCAATTTCATTCATTAATAGATTCAATGTATTTGAAGATCTCTTAACTACATTTGAATCCTTAATTATTTTCCACCAATTACAATGGAGGAATCACACACCTTCACCAATCGGAGGCAAACAAGTCTCCTATAAATACCCACTTTGGGTGTAAGGTACTAAGGTACACACATTCACATGCTTGCTATTTACATATTGCTAACATATGATTTATGCTTGGAGTCACGTACACTCAAGCATCGAAGGTAGATTAATGCAACACATTAGTATTCAATATAATTTTTCGACAATTACACCTACAAAAGTAATGTCTTATTACAAAAAAAAATATATAGTATCATACTTATATCATCTGTTTAGGATGAAAAATTAACTAACTTACAATTAAACTTTGAAAATTAGATTGATTCACTTCTACCTCCCATCCCTCTAATTAGGATGGAATATGATCACATCAAGTTTTGAATTTGTTTAACTAAAAGCATAAAATAACACATTTACTCCCAAATAAATGACAAAACTAAAATTTCAAGCATTTTGACATTACTTTGATGAAATGAATGCTTGAATTTTCTGATGCTTGTAAATTTCAAATGCGTCTATTTTGGGAATTGAAAATTTTAAATGGGTCACATGCATGGAGGACCAAATTGCATTAATTTTGGCATTTTATAGTAGGGGCAAGACATGAAATGATCATCATTAGTGTGTCTAACAAAAGAATGTTTATATGTTATATGATGTGTAATAATCCTATTATAAATATCATATTGAAACCTTTACCACAACATTTAAAATGAAGGAAACAGGGGATAAGATGCAGTTGAATGTCTTAATTGAGTGTTTGTTTGGGAATTGTTTGGGAAACGCATGTATTGATTGGTAGTAGAAGTATAGAAAAAGACCACAGAGTCGTGGATCAATTGGTGATCGCTAGCTGAGATTGTGAAAAGAGCTTCATCTTCACTAAACACACTTATGGAGAGAGGTGAGCAGACTTAACTGTGACTAAACCCTGAACCGAATTAAATCGGTGGTTTCAACAAAAATAAAATTCTACTTACATCAAATTCTCTTTCTACTTCATCGAAAAACAAAAACTGACGTGTCACAACCGCTAAAGTAGGCCTTATAACTTATAAGTGTTTCCAAACAAGACCCGAGCAGACTCAGACACTACAATGGCTAAGTGGTGATAAGAGTAAGTGGGGAAGAGACTTGCAGAGAAAGAAAGGAGGTCGTGGATTCGACAAGGAAGAAACCAAAGTAGTATTTAAAAGAGAGTAGAAGACATGATAATGGTGTTGGTTGGCAATTGGCATGTCTCTTTTATTTGAAATGGGACACATTACACTACACCATACGTGACCTAACTTACCTCTCACTCTTTCAATCTTAAAAACATCGCAATCCCAGCTCCCACCAAACTCGGATTTCAGATCGAAAAAAGTAATCCGAATTCAATTCGAAAGGGGTTAGAATCAGACCAGTTCTGTTTTTTATCAGATCGGATAAAATTCCGATTTCTAGTACAAAATGTGCAGATTTTTTCAATCCAATCCGTCATTTTTTATCGAGAAAGAAATATTCGTTCCGATCCGAATTTCAAAGCATTGCGGACTCGAGTTCAAATTGTGAGCTCTAGCGAAACTAGAAACAAAAGGGTAAACAGACTATTTGCAGGGGAGTGTCAGTTGGGATGTTATTTTCAGACAAGTGATGTTTCTATTCTCCCGCCCTATATAACCTAACCGTTGCTTCAAGATATGGAAAGCTGCTACCACTAAAACTCTCACATTTTTCCCATCAAGTTATTACAGACAACAACCAGTTGGTAAGCCATCTTCCTTAAATCCCCCATGTCCGCATCCCCATAAATTCCTCCGACCTCGCCATTGCACCTAACAATCCCACCTCAAATACCTACGAGCACCCGCAACATTAATCCATTTCCATTTTTCGATCACACGCAAACTTTACTCCATATCATAATTCATCACTTCTCACCAAAACCATATCGCCAGAGATCGATCATGAGATCGCTTATAGCAGCATTCTCGTTGCTCGCTATATTTTCTTGCGCGGGTAAATTAGTTTGTACTTCATTATATATACATAATGTTTTCTTTGCTATTTTTTGTTTCTTGATTCTTGATTCTTGATTTGTAGCTGCATACGATCCCTTGGATCCAACCGGGAACATAACGATCAAATGGGATATCATGTCTTGGACCCCGGATGGCTATGTGGTAATTAAGCATTATCTGGTATACTGTTCGTTTTGTTTGTAAATTAAAATGTACCGATGAGATTTTGTTTGTTTGTATCACAGGCGACTGTGACAATGAACAATTTCCAAATGTACAGGCACATCATGAGCCCGGGCTGGACCTTGGGATGGACTTGGCCTAAGAAAGAAGTGATATGGTCCATGGTCGGGGCTCAGACCACGGAGCAAGGAGACTGCTCCAAGTTCAAAGGGAACGTGCCTCATTGCTGCAAGAAAACCCCCACGGTCGTGGACTTGCTCCCCGGTGTCCCGTACAACCAGCAATTCACTAACTGTTGCAAAGGCGGGATTGTGGGATCTTGGGGCCAAGACCCACAATCCGCTGTGTCGGCCTTCCAGGTCAGTGTCGGTCAGGCGGGTACCTCGAACAAGACGGTCAAGCTCCCCAAGAACTTCACTCTGCTCGGTCCAGGACCGGGATACACTTGCGGCCCTGCAAAGATTGTGCCTCCCACCAACTTCCTCACGCCAGATAGGCGCCGCAAAACTCAGGCCCTCAGTAAGTCTCGCCCTCCTCTGCCATGGATCTCATGAAACTGATTACAAGATTTCGTTTCTTGATCATGTTAATTGTTGTTACGCGCAGTGACGTGGAATGTGACGTGCACTTACTCGCAGTTCCTGGCGAGGAAGAACCCGAGTTGCTGCGTCTCTTTGTCGTCTTTCTACAACGAAACCATCACTCCTTGCCCCTCTTGTGCTTGTGGATGCCAAAACAAAGAAAATTGTGTCAAGTAAGCTACCATCAATTTCCCCAAAAAAACATGTGTCTCAGTTATAACAAGAATGATCAAATTATGATTGATGGCGCGATGCAGGAGCGATTCCAAGATTCTAAGCATGGTGGGAGTGAACACGCCAAGGAAAGACAACGCTCCTCTACTTCAATGCACGAAACATATGTGCCCGATCAGGGTGCACTGGCACGTCAAGCTCAACTACAAGGACTATTGGCGCGTGAAGCTCTCCGTCACAAACTTCAACTATCGTATGAACTATACACTTTGGACTCTAGTCGTCCAGCATCCGAATCTTAACAATGTGACACAAGTTTTCAGCTTTGATTACAAGCCGCTTGTTCCCTATCAGTCCATCAGTAAGTTCGGGAAAACCCGTTACTCAATATTGTCCGTATTTGAACCTGTTAAGAGTGTAAAACTAATATTGAGCCTTCACTTATATATCAGTTTAAATTTTTAGTTGTACATAATAAGCCAAATGGCATCTTAATTAACGTGCCTGTTGTTTTTGTTTATGCAGATGACACTGGGATGTTTTATGGCACCAAATTCTATAATGATCTATTAATGGAAGCTGGACCTTCGGGAAATGTTCAGTCCGAGGTTCTTCTCCAGAAGGACAAGAACACCTTCACCTTCAAGCAGGGATGGGCGTTCCCGCGAAAGGTCTACTTCAATGGAGACGAGTGTATGCTTCCTCCGCCGGATACATATCCATATCTACCGAATTCTGCTCATAGAAATCTAATCTTCTCCTTCCAAAAACTTGCAACTTCACTGCTTTTCTTGTTGCTTGTTGTATGGTAACTATGAACTTGAAACTGTGAATGAAAGTGTAGAAAGTTTGAGATTGTAATATTCTTTAAGAGAACAAGAAGAGCTATTTGTATCGAAATGGATTGTAGGGTAAAGACATGTGAGTTTGTGTATAGAAACAGAGTATAGAGTATATGCATGTACCATTGTACCTCTTCTCTTAATAAAACGATTTTTGTCAGCTCCATGTATCTCCAATGCACATAGATTGTGATCACCTTCCCATTTCAATACTATTTTTTTTTGGAGTAAAAGTTATTGACTTCCTATTTGCTAAATTGTCTAAAGCTAACTTTACTAGGCCGATTATACCAAACATAATACTCATGTGATAAAATATTAAGAAGGCGTTTGAATTATAATTTTGATGTAAATGAAAATGATAATCATTATCATGCCATTTTGATGCCCTCTTCGATTCGAGTCAAATAAGCACATTAAGATATATTGTCGCATTGTTCACGGTTAATATAGTTGTTTTAAAAAAAGTTATAAATCGAGCCAAATGGATGAAGATGTGGTTGTGGTTCAAGAAGGTAAAGTCGAGACTTGAGATCTTTCCCAACCCCTATATTTCAATTAGAGCATGCACATTTCACTGTTATGCTAAAGAGAAATTGCCTCAAATGTGAAAGTAATAATCTATTCTAGAAGAACCCAAATTACATGTCAACAGAGATGACTCTAGAGAGAATTTCAAAGAGAGAAAGTCTTTATATAAATTGTGGCATCCTCTCCTTTTTATCATTGAGATATTATTTATACTTACAAACCAAGATTGACACGTGTCTTCGTTTGGTTGGTTGTTGATAATATGGAGTCCGCTTTTGGGGGCATTCAGGTGTTAAAGTTTGAGCCGTCCAGGCACACCGTACACATGAGTAGGGTGAGTTTCAGAGTTCTCGTATGTCCTTTAATCATTTCAGTGTGAAGTGGAAACCCTAGGAGCCTCTACCGTTTTAGGCAGCGTCCTATTGCCCTAATAAGGTAAGGAGCCTTGGAGATGATCTTTTGAGACATAGAGTCTTGGAGATAACACGGCGAGACATGGAACATTAGAGGTGACCCGACAAGAAAGGACCTTGAAGGTGATCCATTGAGGCGAGAAGGTTTTGAAGTGACCCGATGAGAAGCTCTTCTTTTGACATCGTATACGTAACCAACCAATTAAAATACGATATCACATTAAAAATTCTACTCATACTCGACCCAATGAATATCACCTCAAATATGGGCCACTGTTGCAAGTATTTAGCCCACGAGTAAATGATGGCCTAATTTTGAAATTTTAATACTTCATAAAAGGGATTGAGGAGTTTAAACCAAATTATTTTTGGCTTAGGCTAAACCATATTAATAAAAAGTCTTGGATTCGAGCGGGTCGCTCCGCTCCCACCAATTCACTTGGGTGGGTATAGATGCAATTTAATGAGTTGGCATCACCACATTGGTTTGACTTAAGCTAAACAAAAAATTAGTTCGATTAGATTTCTTATTTTCTTAATAAAATAAGTTTAATATTAGCTTAAAATAAGTTTAATATTAGCTTATTATATTATTTTATGTACCCAAAAGTTCTCCTGAGTCCTGACAATCGAGTTACCAAACAGAAGACCTCGGCTCTGCAGTGTTGGCTGTTACTGAATTCTCAGCCTCCACACACACAAGTTGACCTAAGTTTGTCGTGAAACAAGACTTACAAACAAGAGTCGCATCACATTTCAGAATCAGATTTTGAAATACTAATCAATATTTGAGGACACTCCATGGATCCATCCAGTGCTCGCTCAAGAGCTACTTCGTTGGGCAGCGCGGAGATTAACTGGGACAAGTACGCATTTTCGTCTTTGCTTTCTTCTTTCCAAACCCATTTCCCAATTTTGTTAATTTGGTTGCTCAGAAAATGAGGAAAAGGGAGAACTTGGAATTGGTTGAATTTTTCGTTCATTTAAGAGTTGAATTGCAGAATAAAATGAATTCTACGGTTTCCCAGATTGTGATTTTGGTTGTGGAACTGAACTTGAAACAAAGTGCGAATTTTTATCTTCTAAAGAGGCTTAATCTGCAACTCCTGTGAATTGTGATGGATATTTTGGGTTACAGTTTTGTTGTTAACAACAACTTTCCACTTCCTTGTTGAGAATCGATTATCTGATTGATGGTTGGGAATGTTAGAGCTTTGAAATTGATAGTTTCTGCAGGTTAAAGGAACACATGCATATTTTGAAAGAGTTGCATCAGTGTGTGTAGCATTTTCTATTCTAATTGTTAGTGTGTAAGTGGTTGCTTGTAGACATCACTGTTTGCTGGTATATTTATTGCGAGTAGAAATACAGGGATTCTTTGTTTCTCTTGCATCCTCGCTCGTGAGAGCATTTTAGATCAGTTAACTTTAGACCATTGTCACTTAAGAGTGCGAAAATTCTAAACTTTAGTGAAAATCGGTTGAGATATTGGCTCGTAAATCTTGATCATTCTGTTGATTTTGATATGATATCTTAAGTGACAAAAGCAGGCTCTTTGGACGGAACAATATTAGTAAATGAACACAATCTCATGTCTAAGACTGAGGTTGTAATACATACTAGCTGTAGATAATGGTTTGTGATAGTAAATTTATCTTTTCATGATTGTAAGATACATTCACCAATCACTAATTGACAGTTGAGAGTTTACTTATCATCTTCGGGGGATGTCACTGAGGACATACTTCATTTGACGACATATGTTAAGTATCTGTTGAAGTTTCTGAGCTGATACAGTAAAGCGTGCTGCTACATCAGCATGAGGCTAAATATAATATTTATCGTATTGGTTAATTAAATCATTGTAGAGCATCATATCTACTGTATAAGATGCTGGCCCAAGATGTTTATACCTCGTCACCTTTGATACCTTTTTCATGCTTCGGGATATTTTCATGCCTTGCCTCAAGTCATGCTTTCAGGCTTAGTTTTCAAATTTCTTGAGATCATCAGATTCTAAGGGATATTTTCTGGAACATACATTTTATTCATTTTGAGCACATTGGTGAAAATTTTCATTGCTGAGGGAGGTCGTTTGAATTGTGGACTTCCACTTTTATTACTGGGCTACATTCAAACTCAGTTGCTTCAGATGACCTAGATGTGATGTACAAAATATGCAGACAAAAAAGTAAAGCAACGTCAATTCATAATATTTCTTCCTTTCACTTAGATCAACTTATCCATTATAGTTTTATCTGCATCCTTTATGCAATGATCACTCTTTCCTGTTATATTGTGGTTTGAGTGTGCCCGTGGTTTATGCTAATTGCTATTCACCCAATTCTGCAGGCTTGACAAAACAAAATTTTATGGCGTAGGAGCTGGCCTCTTTAGTGGACTTACAGTGGCGCTCTATCCAATCTCTGTAGTAAAAACGAGGCTGCAGGTTGCTTCAAGGGACACTGCAGAAAGAAGTGCATATTCTGTTATCAGAGGCATACTGAGAACAGATGGTATCCCTGGCCTTTATAGAGGGTTTGGTACAGTCATCACTGGTGCTGTTCCTGCCAGGGTTGTTTTTCTTACAGCTTTAGAGACCACAAAAGTGGCTGCTTTCGAGGTGCTTGAACCATTGAAATTATCTGAACCCACAGAAGCAGCCATAGCAAATGGACTTGCCGGCATGACATCATCTCTTTTTTCTCAGGCTGTGTTTGTTCCAATTGATGTGGTATGTAATTCATATTCATAGAACATAAGTCTTTTCCCGTCAAATTGGCCAGTCTCTGTGGAATAGGACAATCTGCTATACCTTCACCCGTCTTCTATGGTTTTTGAGTTTACGCTTGGTGGTGACAGCATGAACTCTGTAAAAACGTGCAATTTTCTCGTTATACTTTCATGTTTTACTTTGCAGTTATGATTCACTGAGCGAAAGATTTGGTTTTCACAATCACTGTTTAACAACATTCTCTAGTATTTGCTTTCAAATGATAATTCGAGCTAATTAATCTTAGGATAATTGAGGTTACCTGAGAAAGGAAAAGAAAATAGAAAGCCAACCAAAGATGCTAAGATCCTTATTATTGTATCCTGTCTTCAGGTCAGCCAGAAGTTGATGGTGCAAGGTTACTCAGGCCATGCAACATATAATGGAGGTCTGGATGTTGCTCGTAAGGTTATAAAGGCTGATGGTATTCGAGGATTATATAGAGGGTTTGGTCTCTCTGTTATGACTTATTCCCCAACTAGTGCTGTGTGGTGGGCAAGTTATGGTTCAAGCCAACGTCTCATCTGGAGGTGAGACATATTAATTTTTTTTTTTTCTGTTATAATATTTATATCTTGAAGGATTATACACTTGCTGTTGCCAGGTTTTAGGCTTGACGTGCAGGTTGAGCATAATATATAATTTTCCATAAAATAGATTTGGTTTATCATGATATTCAATGGATGGTATCACATGTCCAGGGGCTCACATGTTTGTCTAAGTTAAATAATACTATTGAAAGACACAGAAAGAGATGTGCACATGAGAAACACAAAATATAAAAAAGAATTAATGCATCAATGATCAGACTTAGTCTCGCTACTCATTCTTGGATGTACTGCCTGGACATTGCTCTGAGTAGGACTGGTCAGGTCTTACGAGTAGGGTAGTTAATAGCAGTTAAGAATTTTCACTATCAGGGTTTCTACAAATTTCATTTAGCATCACGAAATCAAAGGTTTCACACCGATACTTGATTTTTTTGTGTATCGTTGAGGGGTCTAATTTAAAAAAAAAAAAAAAAAAATTATCCTTTGTCTCTCACCAATCACCATCTGGTTGTTCTGGGCAGCCTGTTAGGCCATAGCACTGATCTCGAGAGAACTGCTCCTAGCCAGACAAAAATAGCGTTAGTACAAGCTGCTGGAGGAATTATTGCTGGTGCAACAGCGTCCTGCATCACAACCCCACTGGATACTATCAAGACTCGCTTACAGGTACTTCTTAGAACTCACCGTTGTTAGACTGTTTCCTTAAAACCTTGTTTTCTTCTACTTGTCTTTTAGCTTGTGAAACACTTAGATGAAGGCTGATCAGTTACTTCTGGAAGAAAATACAAGATCAACTGTAGTTTACTGACCTGACTTTCTTTATTTCTTTGGCACTCTAGGTATTGGGGCATGAAAAGAGACATAATGCTAGACAAGTCGTAAAAGGATTGATTGCGGATGATGGCTGGATGGGTTTATATAGAGGGCTAGGACCGAGGTTCTTCAGTATGTCAGCATGGGGGACCTCAATGATTTTAGCCTATGAATATCTAAGTACGCATTCTTCCCTCTATCTAGTGCACTCGCTGACGTATCAAATACTATTTCATTATTACTTGTTCATTGGTAATTGTTTTTTGATGCCTCAACCTTAAAATCGCGTGCAATATCCTTATTATTATGCCAAATAATTGGACAGATGTGGAGGTATTTAACTATTTGCTGACTAATTTCTGGTTATTCGTATACGAAGCTCACTCTGTTGTTTTTGTCCACTCCTCAGAGCGCTTGTGTGCAAAAGATGAGAATATATGAATGGCTGTGCTGTTTCCTTCACTCAGAAAACTAACTTCTTATGGGTATGAAGATGGTTTCTCTGACTTCCATTGCTGATTTTGATATGATGTTTTATTGTGATGGGCTAGGAGCATAGCAAAGCTTGTGGATGGATGCTGTTTATACTAGGAACAATTTTGGAACTGTTCTGATTCATTTATGTTAGTCAATTTCTTGTGAAATTGAATTCATTTGAGGCTGTAGCTGTAGGAAGGAAATATTGTTACCAATAAATTGATAAACCAAATCTATAATACAACTGAGTTAAACATCACATAGAGTGTCCCCTAGCAAACTCTTCCTGGGTTAGTACTATTTGCTCCAAAACAACACTGGGCCACTTGTTTCTTTAAATTTACATACATATAGATACAAGCACAATTAACTAATCTAATATTCTAAAATAATAATTTGCCACCAAAACAGAGGTTGAATTAAGTTAAATATAAAGGGTAGAGCTAACCAGGACATAGAGTGTGGTAAGTGGTATGAACTTGGCTGTTTCAATAGGAATCACTCTCAAACAATGAACAAAGAAGTACTCAGTGTTGGTACTGGGACTGACGCTCTCCAGTTTATGAGAAGTCATGCCACTTAAAAGCGCTTAAGAGGAGGTAAATCCATCAAGATAAAAGCTCACTGGGAAACACTATATAAGGCAATAATAAAATAAAGGTACACACGAAAATTCTAAAGATATTATGCTATCATAGAGATCTAACTTAGACTCTGAAGAGAGGGAGAGAAGGTTCTCCAAGTAACCAGTAGATGAGTTCGTGAGTAACATTTGGTGAACCTAACGTAAACTATAGAAGAAGTCAGACGTCAATAGACCTTGAGGAGACCAAGCCCGCTTGTGGGCTTCAATGAAGACGATGTAGAGGGATTCTTCCTCTAGGTACCGTACCACTTGGGACTGCTCCTTTTGGTACTATACCTCTTAGTACCATACTTTTTGGGACCGTAGCTAGCGCACCTCCCAAGGATTGTAGCTCGTGCACTACCTCCGAACTATAACTCGTGGAGGCACTTCTCGACACCTTTTAGCACATCCACGGCTCCCCGCGTTGCTGGGAAAGCTTCAAGACTCCTTACCTCTCCAGGACGCTTCCAACTTCCAAGAATACACGCTTCGCTTCCAAGAATACACGTTTCATTAGGTCATCACCAAGACCTCTCCTCCTAGGATACTAGGACCACATCAACTTGTAGGAATAAGGTAATAAACATACTACAGTTAACATAACCCCAAAAAGTTGTGTCAAGAAAAAGACAAACGGTGACAGATTCCAAATTTCAACATCTACCTTTCTCAAATAACATTAGTTGGGAGAGCAAGAAAGTAAATGAAGGAAAAGTACGCATGGTAGTCAAGAAACAAGTAAAGTTGCTTCCGAGAAATTACAGGCACCATTGTATAAGTTCATGGTATACATGCCATAAAATTGATACAACACCAACGTTTATGCTTGTTGTGATGGACACTACTGATAGCAACAGCATCAGCATCAGCATCAACAGGTTTAACCATCACACCCTCTATTTCTTCAGAATCCTGCAACTCAAGTGCAGATTCAAGCCTCACTTCCACTTCACCCATGGCCGGACGTTCACTTCTCTGCCTATACACACACCTCTCTGCAGTGTCTACAAACATCTTCAAACACTCTGCATCTATTTTCCCCACCAGACAAGGATCTATAATCCGGTCAATCCTCCTGTTGTTTATGCAACTTTGCGCCCAATGAAGTAGTTCCGGTTCTCCTAGAGTTCTATCTAGAGGTTTTCTACCACTTATCACTTCAAGAAGTAGCACACCAAACATGTACACATCAGTTTTGTCACTCAATTCTCCTGTGGTCATATACTCAGGTTCACAATACCCACGAGTACCCACAACCCTGGAGTCCATTCTAATCAATGCTTTGGACATACTTGAAGGACCTCTTTTACTCCACCCAAAACCTGAGACCTTAGCCACCCAATTTTTATCCAACAGAATGTTACTGACCTTGATATCGCGATGAATGATGGCGTATTTGGCGCCACAATGAAGGTAATGAATCCCGCGCGCCACGTCAATGCAGATCTTGATCCTCAACTTCCACGGGAGCGGCTTGACTTTACTAAAGAGGTGAGTATCAAGGCTTCCTTTGGCCATGTACTCAAAAACAAGAATCATCTCGTCATGGTCGTCGCAGAAACCTATGAGAGGCACGAGATTTGGGTGGCGCAGCTGGCAGCACAGCTGAACTTCGGTCTTGAACTCCACCTCGCCTTGATATGAGTCCTTAGATCTGCGCTTGATTGAAACATCCATGGCCTGGTTGCTCCCATCTTGTATTTTCCCTTTGTATACTTGGCCAAAAGCTCCTTCACCAATTATGAAATCATTGTGAAAGTTGTGGGTTGCTCTGTTGATCTCCACAAGCGAAAAACGTCGGCAAAGTTCCTCGGGGAATCCGGAAGATGGCATCCTTGTTTAGTTTCAATGAAGTCCCAATCTTTTCCACATATATCTAATTTTCCAAGACAAAGGTCAACCTTGTGTCCCCATTTACAAAGTCTTGGTCAACCGTCAACATATACATAGAATTCAAATGAATTTGATATACACATATATAATGTGGAAATACACAGAGGACTGGGTCGTTTGCCATGTTGGATTTGTGTACTATTTATGGAAATGGACACCAATGTCTTTTTTTATCAACAAGCTTACAAACACTTAGATTCAACCTTGAACAGACCAAGTGAAATCAACTGTTTGTATGAACAGTTGAACACCAATACATAGATTTTGCATTTTGTGAGTTCATACAGAGTAAAATTAGGACGAAGCATATCTCCAAGAAATATTACAATGACTTTTGACTCTCACTCAGCTACTACTTCAGCTTCTCTGCAAACTCCTGCATTTCCAGAACATTCTCAAGGCTCTCTGCCACTTCTCCCATGGCGGGCCGCTCCGCTGCCTTGTTGAACACGCAACTCGCTACAATCTCTACATACTTGCTGAGACAATCAGGCGCTATCTTCCCCAACAGATCCGGATCAATAATTTGATCCACACTACCCTCCTCAACACACCTCTCAGCCCACCGGACCAGACTTTCCCGATCCGCCCCGCGGTTCGCATCCAACGGCTCCTTACCGCACAATACTTCCAACAAAACCACACCAAACGAGTACACATCAGATTTCGCCGTGACTCTTCCCGTCCCCACACGCTCGGGCTCCAAATATCCCAAATCAGCCGCAATAGGCCACGACTCAACACTCTCCATGGCACTAGACATAAACCTCGACAACCCGAAATGGGACACTTTGGGGACCCAATTGTGGTCCAACAGAATGCTCATCGGCTCGACGTGGCAGTGGAGGACGGTCAGCTTCGTCCCCGCATGGAGGTAGTGAAGTCCACGCGCCGCCCCAATGCAAATGTTGAGCCTCTGCTTCCACGGGAGTGGTTGCGCCGCGTAGAGGGCTTTGTGGAGAGTGCCGTTGGGCATGTAATCGTAGACTATGATGATCTCGCGCCGCCGTGCGTGGTCGCAGAAGCCGATCAAGGAGACGATGGAGGGGTGGCGGAGCTGGCAGAGCACCTGGACCTCTCGCTTGAAAATTTTGGCGCTGTCCGGGGACATGGTGTTGAGGCGGTTGATGGCGACGGTTCGGGATCCGCCATCGATGTAGCCTTTGTAGGCGTTGCCGTACGCTCCTCGGCCGATGAAGTGGTGGCGGTGGAAGTTGTTGGTGGCTTGTTTGATCTCCCGGAATGAGAAATGGCGGCATATGTGGTCCGGGAGTGCGCAAGATTTGGAGTTGGTGTTGCAACAAGAGGAGAACAGAGGCATCTGTGGGCAGTACTTGAATTGGCAAAGATTGTAGATTTTGTTTTGATGGAAGATGAGGGAAGAAGGAAGAGGAAGCTAATTGTTGAATGGATTTGCAAGTTGTGGAAGAGATATATGGTTTGGGTATTGGGTCAATGTTTTAAATTTCAACCTTCAATTGTCAATTCCATGAGAATATGTATAGTTTGGAGGCTTGTGGCACAAAAGAGTCTTGCATTGAATTGTATAAACTAATATATGGAGCTGACTAATGTAAAATACAGTAACTTCTTGTTTCTAGGGTTTGTGCCTCTTTTTTTTTTTTGCCGTTTTGAGAGTTGGTTGGGCTTTTTTTTTCGGCTACGGTTGCTTTTGATTCAGAGTGGAGACAATCTCTAAATTTACAAATAGCAAATTGCGGTCTCTCTTGTTAAGATAGATAGTCTTGCTTTAATAGCAAGTTTTGGGTTGTTAAGGTTTTTTGCAGTGCGGCGTAGATTCGTGGTAGGTTTTTTTACTGGTGTGCGCATAGGGCAGCAGGAGGTGGTTGCAGAGAAGGAGAAAGTGACTAGGAAAGTGGTGGTTTGACCAGAGTTATCAGATCAGCCTTCAGGTTTGTTGTCGAATCATATGGTAGACCCGATGGTTGCGATGAGTCATTGTCAAAACTATCCACGTGGTCGCCTTGAACCCCAGGTGCAATCATTGTCAGTTGTTCGTGTTTCTCAGGCTGAAGGGGAGGATTTCAGTGCCTTCAACTTGATAATTCAAGCTGATGGAGATGATTCCAGTGTCTTTGGTTTAATTATTTGAGATGTTTTAACCATTGTGACTCAGTTTAGTAGTGACAATTTTTTTATTTTCGGGTTGGTCTATAAACCGAATGGCCCACGAATTAGTTTGGCTTTCGATTTTTTGACGGTCTCACTTTTGAGTAAACCGCTAGTAGTGGTTTGGTTTGAAAATTAGAAAAAAAAAGTTGACCGCAGACCACCCCTACTAAACAGACAATGTTTTAACATTGCATCCATGTTACATGTGATAATACGTTATGACTGACATATAATATAAGCACCTAGTGCCATGTCACCATGCCATGTCATCATTCACTCACCATGATAGACATCCACATCTTCATGTGGTCGAAACACAATTTTCATGTTTTTTTAGTTTTAGAAGACCCAAAATGTCGTCGTTTGAGGTCTACTAAAACACAACAAAATGAAAAACACATGACATAGCTGAATTCTCTCAAAATTACCAATACGAGTAGTCTCTAAAGAACTCTATAATGTTGGATCGATCTCTACCTTGTTTTTCGTGAGTCAGAGGCCTTAATTTATTAACAAAAGTCCAACCCTCATTTTCATTCAGTGAAACAGCTTGGGGATGTACAAGCAAATAAAGAAGAATTATTTTTTTGTGTCTTATTTTTTTGGGTGTCAGATCTCCAAAACGAAGATGTTATTGAGGTGTAAAACACAAAAAAGAAAAAAAGAAAAAGAAAAATACATCGTTTAGGTGCTGAGAGTTAGAGTGACATAGCGAGTGATCAGTGGGTGATTATATGGTGTGGTGACGTGGTGCTGAGTGTGCACGTGTCAGTTATAACTTGTTACAACAGATTATATGGACGTAATTATAAAACATTGTTAGTCCAGGGTTGAAGACAATAAAAAAACGGGAATGAGGGTCGACTCTAAATTACAAACAAGTCTAAAGGGTCTGAAATTATTTAACCTAGTAATGATTTGGCGTGGTGACGTGGCGATGAATGCTTACGTGTCAGTCATAACTTGTTATAACAAGTAACGTGGATGCAATTCTATAACATTGCTAGTCTAGGATTGAAAACAATAAAAACACGAGATTGATGGTCAACTCCAAGAATTGTGGAACCATTTAACTTGTAACTAGTTTGGCTACATATTTATAGCAGTTAGTTTTGTTTAAATAATATATACTCGCACAATTTTATTTTATTATTTATTCATATGAATTAGTCATTTCTCTATATATATACCAAACTTATATGTGAATTCATGGTTAGCTTCAACCGTTGTTCTAACAAAACAAAAAAAATATGCTTATATTTTTCATAAAAAATATATTTTATATATTAATTTTAATTAAAGTATCATAGTTGAAACTGAAAATCTGCAAGTGATGTAAATTTTATAAACAATTTTTTTTGAATCATGTCCTATATTTTATTTCATAGTTTATAAATTAGAGTACTATGAATGTTATTGATAATGAAAATTATATAATCTTAATCTACTCATAAAAGTGACGGAAAATATAAAAATTCAAACACTTAAATCAAGAAAACAAGTGATTATATTCTTTAAACTAATAAACTTTAATACAAAAATAATACTCCCTCCGTCCCAAAATGAGTGTCC
>JAYMTF010000742.1:0-30817 GCA_036897485.1 Pelargonium nanum | reverse complement strand
GGAAGCTAGAGTCTAATCAGGTTGAGGCAAACAAGTTTGCTTTGATATGGAATGAAGTGATCATGGCCTTCAGGGAAGAAGATATCGTCTCGGACCATGAAGTGGAGCTATTGGAGTTGCCTTCAAATGCTTGGAATGTCAGAGTTATCCGTTGGCCATGTTTTCTACTATGCAATGAGCTTCTCCTTGCACTCAGCCAAGCCAGAGAGTTGGTAGATGCACCTGATAAGTGGATTTGGCACAAGATTTGCAAGAATGAGTATAGGCGTTGTGCTGTTATAGAAGCTTATGATTGCATTAAGCATTTGCTGTTTCAAATAATCAGGCTTAACAGTGAAGAGCATTCCATTGTCACTGTCTTATTTCAAGAAATTGACCACTCTATTGAGATCGAGAAGTTCACTAAAACATTCAAAATGACTGCACTGCCCCAGCTTCACTCCAAGCTGATAGAACTGGTTGAGCAGTTGAACAAGCCTAAGAAAGAATCTAGTCAGATGGTGAATACACTCCAGGCTCTTTATGAGATTGTGGTTAGGGATTTCTTCAAGGAGAAAAGGAGCATTGAACAATTGAGAGAGGATGGCTTGGCTCCTCGCTCTCTAGCTTCCGCTGAAGGGCTGCTTTTTGAGAATGCTGTGGAGTTACCCGATCCCCAAAATGAAATCTTTTATCGGCAAGTCAGACGCTTGCACACGATACTTACTTCTCGGGACTCTATGCAGAATACTCCAATAAATCTCGAAGCAAGACGTCGAATTGCCTTCTTTAGTAATTCCCTGTTTATGAACATGCCCCATGCTCCTCAAGTTGAGAAAATGATGGCATTCAGCGTTCTGACCCCCTATTACAATGAAGAAGTAATCTACAGTAAAGAACAACTAAGAACAGAGAATGAAGATGGGATTTCGACCCTCTATTATTTGCAGACTGTATATGATGATGAGTGGAAAAACTTCATTGAGAGGATGCGACGAGAAGGTATGGTTAAAGATAACGAAATATGGACAGAGAAGCTGAGAGATCTCAGGCTTTGGGCATCATACAGGGGCCAGACACTTGCCCGCACTGTAAGGGGAATGATGTATTATTATCGGGCTCTCAAGATGCTGGTTTTTCTTGATTCTGCATCAGAGGTGGACATCAAGGAGGGATCCCGGGAACTTGGTGCAATGAGACGAGACCATAGTTCGCCTGGTTTTAGCTCAGAAAAGTCTCCTTCTTCAAGGAGTTTAAGTAGAACAAGTAGTTCTGTAGGTTTGTTATTCAAGGGCCATGAGTATGGGACTGCTTTGATGAAATTCACTTATGTTGTTGCCTGCCAGATTTATGGGGCTCAAAAAGCTAAAAAAGATCCTCGCGCTGAGGAAATTTTGTACTTAATGAAAAATAATGAAGCCCTTAGAGTTGCCTATGTTGATGAGGTACCTGCTGGGAGGGATGAAAAGGAGTATTATTCTGTTCTTGTGAAGTATGATCAGCAGTTGAAGAGGGAAGTAGAGATCTACCGAGTCAAGTTGCCTGGTCCAGTAAAGCTTGGAGAAGGTAAACCAGAGAATCAGAATCATGCCCTCATCTTTACTCGTGGCGATGCCGTCCAGACCATTGATATGAACCAAGACAACTATTTCGAGGAGGCCCTCAAAATGAGGAATCTGCTAGAAGAATACAGAGTCTACTATGGCATCCGCAAGCCTACTATATTGGGAGTTAGAGAACACATTTTTACTGGTTCTGTCTCATCACTAGCTTGGTTTATGTCAGCTCAAGAAACAAGTTTTGTCACCTTAGGGCAACGTGTTTTAGCCAACCCTTTGAAGGTTAGAATGCACTATGGTCACCCAGATGTGTTTGATAGGTTCTGGTTCTTGACTCGGGGTGGGATTAGCAAGGCATCCAGAGTAATTAACATAAGTGAGGACATTTTTGCTGGCTTTAATTGTACATTGCGTGGAGGCAATGTTACTCACCATGAGTATATCCAAATTGGCAAGGGAAGGGATGTTGGGATGAACCAAGTATCTATGTTCGAAGCTAAGGTTGCTAGTGGAAATGGGGAGCAGGTTCTTAGCCGAGATGTCTATAGGCTGGGTCATAGACTGGACTTCTTCCGGATGCTATCATTTTTTTACACTACTGTGGGGTTTTTCTTCAACACGATGATGGTGGTTCTGACTGTATATGCATTTTTGTGGGGTCGACTTTATCTTGCTCTTAGTGGGGTTGAGGGTTCTGTTCTGGCTGATAACAGTGACAACAACAAGGCACTCACCACAATCTTAAACCAGCAGTTCATCATCCAACTTGGTCTGTTCACTGCCCTTCCTATGATCGTGGAGAACACCCTCGAACATGGGTTCCTTGCAGCCATATGGGATTTCTTGACCATGCAGCTTCAACTATCATCTGTTTTCTATACATTTTCCATGGGAACTCGTACTCACTATTTTGGTCGGACTATACTTCATGGTGGTGCGAAGTATCGTGCAACTGGGAGGGGTTTTGTAGTGGAACATAAGAGTTTTGCTGAGATCTATAGACTTTTTGCTCGTAGCCATTTTGTCAAGGCAATTGAGCTTGGTCTGATACTTATAGTTTATGCTTCACACAGCCCTGTAGCCACTAATTCATTTGTTTACTTAGCGATGACCATTTCAAGTTGGTTCCTGGTTGTGTCATGGATAATGGCCCCCTTTGTGTTCAATCCTTCTGGGTTTGATTGGTTGAAAACTGTATATGATTTTGATGATTTTATGAACTGGATTTCGTATCGTGGTGGTGTGTTTGCAAAATCCGAACAGAGCTGGGAAAGATGGTGGTATGAGGAGCAGGATCATCTAAGAACTACTGGTCTTTGGGGAAAGATACTGGAGATTGTTTTGGACCTCCGTTTTTTCCTTTTCCAGTATGGGATAGTGTACCAGCTAGGTATAGCTGGTGGAAGTACCAATATCACTGTCTACTTGCTCTCCTGGATTTACATGATTGTGGCCCTTGGTCTCTATGTGGTGATAACATATGCTCGGGACAAGTATGCTGCAAAAGAGCACATCTATTATCGTCTGGTCCAGTTCCTCGTTATCATTCTTGGTATATTGGTGATAATTGCTTTGCTTGAATTTACGGACTTCAAATTTGTGGATATTTTTACCAGCATGTTAGCATTTCTTCCAACTGGTTGGGGCATGATATTGATTGCCCAAGTACTCCGACCCTTTCTTCCTTCTATGGTGTGGGAAACTGTTGTTTCTGTCGCTCGGCTATATGATATTATGATTGGGGTGATTGTCATGTCTCCTGTGGCACTGTTATCGTGGTTGCCTGGGTTCCAGTCTATGCAGACGAGGATCCTCTTCAACGATGCGTTCAGTCGGGGACTCCGTATATTCCAGATAATTACTGGCAAAAAATCCAAGGTTGATGTGTGAGGTAATTTTTGTCACCTTTCTTTATGATATCTTCTGCAGTTTCTCAACTCTAATTAGCTATCATGTGTTGTAAAAGAACTGGGAATAGTGCTAGTTAGAAAGGAAAAATACGCTTTTTAAGAGAGCTAAAATGTGGTTTGAAGTCTATTTTATGCTGTTCTGCATATCTTTTGTTTGGTCTTCTATTCTTTATGAGTGTAAATATTAGTTGTGACATGAATCCAACCTTGGCTTACTTTCCTGATGATTGTCAAATTCTGGAAAATGCAGTTAACCTTCAAAGGCTTGCAATGAATTTTTGCATCAGCCATTGAATGATTTGTTCTGAAGTTGGATAATGAACTCAGTATGGTCTGGGGAAGGGAAAGAAACTGCCAATACAGAAGTGAGTAAATAAAGGTTCTTCTTTTCTATAATGTGAAGTAGATACCCAAAACTGTCCAGTGTCATTATCTCGCATATACGCTAGGAAATTAAGGATTTGAGTCTGGTTTATTGAATTTGGTCACTGTAATTGATTAGCAAAAACGTGTATCAGCCAAACTGATAGATGGCAGTGATGTTGGTAATTTGCAGGTTTGAAGTTGACATGTGGAGCATAGGAAAACTAAAGAAGAGGATGGTTTGGTATTGATTTTGAAGTTGGAATTCCATTTCCTTAAATCCTTGCATTGAGTTTTTGTTCATATTGAGTATAGCTTAGCCTTAGGATGATATAGTTTTTGTTTGTTCATATTGACTAGATTTATTATTTTCTCAAAAAATGCAGTTATTCACCAAATCATTCATGCATACAGCAGCAGCCTAGTAGCAGTAGCATAGCATAACATTGATATTCTTGAAAATGGGATTTTCTAAATTATCTTTGAGTTGATGAAAAGTTGTAGCCAAATATCAAATTTAACAGAAAGTGAACTGAAAATGACAAATCTTCAAACCTGAGAAAAATATCTTGTTATTATCTCCAATTCAATTCAATTCAATTTCTAGATAATTCCACGTGTAAATCTACAGATCCATATCAAAACGTCATTGTCAAGTTGTCAATTAGAGTTGAAAAATCATGTGCGTGGATGAGGTAATGAGAACAAAGAAAATTCAACTGCACAATACATTATGGACCCACCCATTAACATCTATAGGGATTATGGGACCCACTAGGTTCAGAAATAAAATTAGTAAATTGGCAGTTGTAAATATTTCCAGCTTGCCGACATCGTATTGTATCACATCTTCCAACTAAAAAGTCCAGATCAACCCACGTACACTCACAATCCTGATTAGTACGTTTTGAAAATACTTGTTTTTATTCTATGGTATCATTTTGCAAGTTAATACAAAAAAATTAACAGATTGATTCAACAGACCTATAACATTTTAAATACGTGGCCTTAAACATATTTTTTATTTATTAAAAATGATTGAACAGCCGAGCGTATCAGAATGTAGAAAGATTTGTTAATTTCTTTCCCTAATATTAATCTTGATATATAATGATAATATCATAAATGTCACTATAAAAACATTCATATCCTAACAGACACCATTCCCGATTTGGATCATCGGTTTCCTCCGCAACCTCCACGTCTCACTGTCACTTTCCGCAGCAGTATGAAGACTCCGCTGTTGGGAGGAGAGACCAGCGATGGCCGCCGGAGAGATCGCCGCATCGGCCGCTTCGACGCTATCACTCACGGCTCCGCTTACCAGAAAGCCGCCGCTCTCGTTGATCTGGTCTATTTTCATTTCTCTATTTTATTTTCATCTTATTTACTTCTGCTGCTTAATTAGTCTGGTCTGGTTCATGTTGAGCTGCTGTTTGATTCTGGAATTCTTCTGCTCACTTCAGCTGTATATAATTTCCTTGTTTTTTGAGTGAATTGCAAGTTGTGTATGTTATTGGTGTGATGGAGCGTATTAGGATCTAAAATGTAGCTTGAGTTGAGAATTAGCATATTGTGGAATTGTAGTTTTTTCCTGTATTTGATAGACTGCGATTTAGTTTTTCGGTTTTGCAGATTAAAGATCCAGGTCCTATTGTATGTGGTTCCAAATTTGGATCCAGACTTGTATAACTCTATTTTAGCAACTATTTGCTTTGATGATAGTTGTGTGGCCAATTGGCGCTCTGATATTCTGTTGTAGATGTGAGTTGTGTGGTCAATTTAGCCTTTTCAGAGATATTAAATGTCATTTTAGCTAAGGTTTACTTGTCTTTTTCCTTGATTCTGTTGATTCCTCTTGTATTATTGCTTTGCTTACTGGATAAATGTCTGAAAGAACTATATAACTAGGAAGAAAAACTTAGACACTATGGTTATGTTAGCTATTTGCTAGTCAAATCTTTCTTTGACACTTCTTAGAAGAAATATGGATTTTTCACTTTGTTTTTAACTGCAACAATTTCATTTTGAATTTACTCCATAAAACTTTCTGTGATCAGTAAAAAAAATGCACCCTCTATACTGCAGGCTGAAGATGGCATTGGTCTACCAGAGCAAATTCTTGATCAACCAAACTTCGAAAGTTCTGCAAACTTATACTTCATGTTCATCCGGTTCGATATCATTTGGACCCTCAATTTTTTTGCACTGATAATCCTAAATTTCTTAGAGGTCAGTATAGGTTTTATAAGTCTGGTGTTCCTCTTTGCCGTATATGAACTGTGAAAGAAAGTAAAAAAATATACATATGCGCTTTTTGTGCGTTAAGATGATAGTGCCGGTGTTGAATTGTTTAACTCTGCAGAAACCTTTGTGGTGTTCCAATAATAGTGCAAAGTCATGCAATGATAGGGAGTATTTCTATCTTGGGGAATTGCCATACTTGACAAAGACAGAGTCTCTTGTTTTTGAGGTAAGGTTCAAGATTTTTTAAAACTAGTTTTCTACTCTCTCTTTTTATTTATTTATAAAATAGAAGCATTTTTTATCTTTTACTGTTTACCATTTAGTGGATTGATGTTGCTATTCTTACAGTACTATAGCTTGGTTGATTATGATGTATTGAGTTATGGTATTTTTCAAGCTTAATAAGTTCATTTTTCTTGTGCAGGGCATAACTTTGATTATACTCGTCATGCATTCTGTATTTCCAATATCTTATGAAGGCTCCTCTATATATTGGAAAAACCCTCTTAATCGACTGAAAGTAAGCTATTATTGATCTGTTATAGTTTACCTATATTTTCTATCTAATTGTTATTCTTATGAAGCTGCTTTATTTTGTTTACGTGGCAATCGTTTCCTTAGTTGTGGAATTCTCAAAACATCTTGAGAATGCAATAATAAGAATCATAGATGCTACTAATGTATAAGAATCATTTATAGTTATATGATTTTATCCATTTCTAATTTCCTTTCTTTTTTACTTTAAGGTTACCTTACCAGAACACCAAAATAATTTGAGAAGTAGGTGAAGTGAACATTGTGAATATCTAAATTGCATTTATTACCACAGAAAACCTTTTCGAATCCTTACCAAGTTGCTTCCATAGTAGAAAGCATATTACTTAAGAATAAGCAACCTGCAGTAGTAAACAGAATTCTGAATATGCTTGTCATTGCTAATTTTCATGACAAGTTAGAGATTTAATATTCATTGGATCATATTTTAAGTAAGATGTTGAGGTATAGTTTAATGTTTTGAAGTGTGGCATTTTAGAACTTGTCTCTATGATAGAAGGAGCTTTTCCTTTGTTTTGCATATTTTAGAATTCTGCCGTTAATAAAGAATTATTCATACTTTAAAAAACAAAAGAATGATATTAGCTGTTATAAAGGGATGAGAAAGAATTGCTGTCTTATCACACTTCCTATCTAGTTTTATGTGTTGATGCTTATGATCCATTCTCCCTAAGTATTTTTCCATAAGCCTTAAATATCCTCTATTCTCAGAATATATATAGGAATTTAGCTAAAACTTCAACTGTTATATGATCTTTGACAATTTTGAGGTTGACAGTTGATACTTATATTAAGTAGAAGCTTCATTGTTGAGGCTTATTTCTCATCCTTCTTTTGCCTTATCTTTATAGAGCGTAACATGCATATTCTTTTGTCATTTTGCAGGTTATTTTACTTTTAATTTTGGTTGCTGATTTTCTGGTTTATGGTCTCTATCTGTCTCCGCTGGCCTTTGATTTTCTTCCTTTGAGGATTGCACCCTACATCAGAGTTGTATTTTTCATTATGAGCATAAGGTATCACCTAATGAAAACCCCAAATGTGTAGTTGTTTTTGTAAATTATACCAATGTGGGCATGTGCATTTTGTGATTTGACTGTCCAATCATTTGTGACAATCTCTTTCTATCACTGTGTTGAATTTTGGATTTTTTTTTTTAATTTTTATTTGATTTTGGCATTCACGACAGAATGGAAAGTGACTTCATATTCAGTAGGTGTTTTTGGTTGGGGGAACTAAGAGTGCCTAAATGGCACATAAACTATGTGGAACAGTTAAAAGGAGATTTCTAGAATCCAAGAAATCATAATATTTGAATTTATAGGCATTATATGTATTATGGCTTTGCTAAGGGGAATCTGTGCTTGTGAGGTGGTTAACTGCCAGGAGACCTAAAAATAGATCCCAACATTTCCTAATCCCATATATATGCACAGAAATTGGGTTGCTGTTAGAGCTACAAAAATTATGAAGGTGCATTGAAAATTGTTTAATATTTGTTAATTTCTCTTGCTTCAACTTCCATATCATTAACAGTGAAGATATTAGAAAAGAGAAAAAAAACAGTGAAGATACTGCTGAAAGTCACACCATTAGTTGAGTTGAATGGTTTACAAGTTATGAGCCTAAAGATACTTACAAAAATGGTCATTAGTGAAAGCAAACACATCAAGTTTTCAGATTGAAATTTTCATCATCACTGTGGATGCTGTATTACTTATTGTTAATTGTGTCATTTGCTACTAAATACTAATTTCAGCTTTCTTTCATGTTGTATCATTTTGTCCGTACCTAAGGGAACTGCGAGCAACCATTGTCATCCTGGCTGGAATGCTTGGGACGTACTTAAACGTTGTGGTCCGTTCACTCTCTTACCATTCTGCCTTTTAGGATATTGCTTTTATACTTGCAGTTTGTGTAAGCTTGTCAATATTATACGAATACATTGTCTTTAAAATGGAAGATCTACAGTATGGGTACTGCTATTCCATTTGTTTACTGTTTCACTTTATCCAATCTTCTATTTCTCCAAGTACATCTGTTACAACATATTTCTTTTCTCCTGCTTACCACTGTCTGATTTTCCAAAATTTCAGGCTCTAGGGCTTTTGTTTATTATGTTTTCCAGTTGGGTAGCCTATGTAATGTTTGAAGATACTCAAGAGGGAAAAACAACATTTACATCATATGGTACCACATTATATCAGATGTTTGTGTTATTCACTACCTCCAACAACCCTGATGTCTGGATACCTGCATACAAGTAAGTTGACAAAATGAATTCTCTCTTCTTCTTTTTTATTTTCCTTTCCTCCACTAGTATCAAAGTTTCAATTTAGTGTTGTGGGAAATAATTACATAGCTTACTTATGTTTCTGTCCTTTTTACTGTATTCTCGAGTCTTGTAATTTCTACCAATGACAATAAATTTTATTTTCATCTTCCACTTATTTTGTCATATTTTAGGGCATCTCGGTGGTATGTCCTGTTTTTTGCCATCTATGTGCTGTTGGGAGTCTACTTTGTCACCAACTTGATTCTGGCTGTTGTTTACGACAGCTTCAAAAGTGAGGTAAATTCTCATATGGCCTAGAACTAACATGAATTGGTTGTTGTGACTTTGCAATTGTCGCTTGCAGCTGCTGAAATATTGAAAACTACGTAATTGACATATTTGTATCACTCATTCTTGTCTTTATTACATGAAGTAACACAAATGAAAATTCTTATATCTCCCTGCTGTAGCTTGCAAAACAAGTTTCTGATATGGACCGTATGAGGAAAAGTGTTTTGGGGAAAGCCTTCAATCTTATAGATAAACACGTGAGTATGATTCTCTATTTCTGGTTAAATCTCTTCCTTACATCCCTTATCACAAGCTTTGCTGTCAAAAAATCGTATTTCCTTATGTTCATCATGAGTACGACTTATTTTGTCATTGTTAGTCATTCTTCTTGTAAAGTTGAAAATGGGAAACCTTTTTCTGTAATTTAATTTGACACATACATAGCATATTAGCTTAGCGGCATACATATAATAGAGGTCAGTATTTATAGAATCTGTAATTTATTTTGTCTTTGCGGTTTGTCATAGCATTTGGTTCTTTATTTATATTAAAAGGAATGAAATATTATTACCTACCAGTCATTTTTAATTTTCTGTTGTTCCATGGCCTAGATATTTTTGTTTACATTAGCTTCTTCTCATTTAAATATAGTTGCTGTGTGGGGCTAAATTGACATAATTTTCTCTTGTTGCATGTCATAAATGGAATTTTCTGCTCATCAGCATCTTGGGTTCATTGATAAGGAGCAGTGTATTCAACTGTTTGAAGAACTGAATAAATACAGGTGATTGACCATCTCATTCATGTGTACATTTCTAGTTCTTTTGGCTTTCGAGCTCAAAATTTTCATTCAAGCACCGTCATTTTTTTACAGACCTAATACTCTATCCCCTAGGGTGGCATGTCTTAATTAATAAAGATGTTCTTTACTTGCTATGTATTCCTATTTCCTAAGCAGAATCACAATGAGCCACAAAGCATTTTAGTTGTCTCCATGGCTTAGAAGTTCGGGCCTATTTTCTTTCTTTTGTTCATTATTCTTATTGGACAAGTTCAGCCTTATTCTGATAACTATTTGATGCATTTGCGAACAAAATTTGAAATGGCTTTACTTATTAATTGCATGTTTCTTCAAGAGATTTAAATCTCTTGAATTGTGAGGTCTAATTTAATTACCATTCTTTGATATTGCTACTAGTTTGTGATATTATATTTGGGCACCTTTCTTTGTATTTATTCAGGACACTGCCAAAGACATCAAGAGAAGAATTTGAGCTAGTATTTGACGCTTTGGATGATAGTCATGACTTCAAGGTATGTTCAATTCATTTTTCTTTCAGTTTGAATAAATTTGTTATCCTTTATTTTATCAATCTGGCATTCACATCCAACCAAATGTTATATATTCATAGGAATAGGCATTCTGACTCGTTATCATTTCTAAATCATTCTTTCTGTGGTGATTCTTGGATAGGAATAGCCACTCTGACTCATTATCGATTCTATTTCACTCTTTCTGTGGTGATTCTAATAGGCCTCTCTGTTTGTTTATATTATTTAAATACAATGAAGTGAGGTGATGACATAATTGTTTGATATTTAGTTGACCCAATCTATTGGGTGTCACTTGTGAGTTTCTTGTTGTCTTTCTTTGTGGTTGACTTATTTTTCATCTGTAGATCAACTTGGATGAATTTGCGGACCTTTGCAATGCAATTGCTCTAAGTTTCCAAAAGGAGGATTGTGTAAGTTCACTGTTAAAGAGTTGAAACATTAGGAAACTCTTCATTATTTGTTCATTGTAGAAAAAGAAGAGATTTCATATTGCATCTTTGACAGTGTGGTTTCTTTGCAGCCATCTTGCTTGGAGAATTATCCATCTATCTACCGCTCATGGTTCTCTGAGAGTTTGAAAACCTTTGTGCGAAGCCCCAAATTTGGTTATTTAGTATCCTTCTTTCTCATCCTGAATCTTGTTGCTGTTATTATTGAAACAACGGTACTAACGAAATTCATCCAGAATTACTGTTCTGTCTGTATATGTTACAAATTTCATGCCAATACAGTCAAAATAAAATCAGTATTTTGGAAGTTGATAGTTCTTTATTGCTTGTGTTTGGCTTCGAATTACAGCTTGATATAGAAAATAGCTCTGCTCAGACGGTGTGGCAAGAATTGGAATTTGTCTTTGGTAAGCTCTTGCTAAGGCAATAAACCTTCCACTAAGTTTGTTTTTTCATCTATTCTTGTAATCTTGTGTGTGGAAAGGTAATATGCAAGGAGCTTGTTGAAGTCTAAATGCACATACAAAAAACTTTTGATTCCATGGAAATCTATGTTAACTGGTCAGAAGAAATAATTTGTAGCAATTAAGTCACTAAGTATCAGATAAGTGGTCAAAGGAGTTATGTCTGGGAAAATAACTGGGTATTTCCTTTCTTTTTTTTCTTCTTCTGAATCTTTGATAATGAAAAGGAAAAAAAAAAAAATAGAAGCGAGAGTTTTAATTTCTGGTATTTGGCCTGTAACTGTAAGTGACGTCATACTTCTGTGAGATTATATTGGAGATAAGAGCTTCATTGCAAGCCAGTGTGACCATCATCAGCACTCTCTGGAAGCAGTGCTGATTGGTGAGAACCTTCATGCACTTAAATACCATGTCTGGTGATCAGATGCTATGTATCTTAGTCACATCCATAGTTACAGATCTAAATATTCAAGGGCAGAGAAAATACTTCTCTCATGCTAGACAAATTTAACAAAATCACACAATCGTATGAAGCATCCCTTTCACCCAAAAATTTGTGGTAAGTGATTTGGTGTATCATTTTGGGGAGTTGGATGTTGTGTGCTGTTGACATGATTACGGACTAACTGATGCATACTATCATAATCTTATAACAAAAAGTCTGTATTCATATCATTTCCAGTCATGATCCCTAATAGCTTATGTAGTGAGGATATCAATATACACAAGATTCATGTTAGCTAGATGCCTCCTGTCTCCCTCCATGTGGCTTTATTGTTATTATTATTTGTATCTTTCCTTACTCTTATATGTATGTTATGCTCGTTAATTCAAAATGGTGTATAATATGCCATCATGCTTTAACCCAATTTTATGTATTTGGTGTTAAAGGTTATTTTTATCTTGCATAGGTTGGATATATGTATTGGAAATGGCTCTGAAAGTTTACTCCTTAGGCTTTGTGAATTATTGGAGAGACGGACAAAATCGCTTCGATTTCTTGATTACATGGGTAATAGGTAATTACTCTGACCAACTATATCCTGGATTCCTTTTCCACCTTTCCATTTTGTTAATGCAAGGAGGTTTGCGTGTGCACAATTTCTGTCATATAACCAGGGAAGTTTTAATGATGAATGATGCGCCACTATTTTTGTAACAATACTTATTTCTTGTGTGTTCCTCTCTTGAAATTAGTTGATTGATGTAATTATTTTTTTATTATTTAACTTAAATAATTATTCAATACCTTCACAGAGGTTGGAGGATCTTGATTAATGGTACAAGATGTAATGGACTGTGTAATTATAATCACTTAAATGCATTTAATTACCAGATGTGCACAACAGCATATTTCATGCATGCTAGGAAGTAAATTGGACTGTTATTCTTTCTCCTTCAATAATCTTTGCACAAAAAATTCTCAAAACTTTGGTGGATTTTCGCATACAACATTTTGTGTTGCTATAGTTATTTCAGGGTTGATAAATGACATGAATATCTATGGTTCAATTTGTATGAAGCAATTTTATATTAAACTTGTAAATTATTTATATGCTATTGTCCTAAATAGAGAATTGCCGATAAGCTTATTATGTGCATCTGTCTGTTTAACTTCAATATATTAAATTGTCATGGAATTTCGACTTTGTTTGAGCATTCAGATATTATAGAAATTATAACGTTGATTTATATGGGTTGCATGTATCTGTTTGTATCATGTAACAAGACAGGTGATTCTTCTGTTTGCAGTTATTGGAGAAACTATAACTTTTGTGTCTCCGAATGGACTGACGTTTCTTTCAAATGGAGAATGGTAAGCTCAGTTTTTCAAATATTATACATCTCATCCATATTTTTATTTCCCCAAATTTACTGTAGTATTTTCCAAGGCAATCAATTTTTTCTGTATGATGATCCTCAAAGGAATTGGCATATTTTAGTGGTAATTTGCTTAGGCAATTCCAATTGAAACGTGAACGCAAAATTCACCAAAGAGCAAATGAAGTCCATTTTGTGTGGACATAGTGGTTAATGGTTTCTAAGTTTTGGTGAATGAAAAAGAACTCTTTGAAACTAAAAATATAGCTATTGGGTTTAAGGAATCCTAAAATTGGCTAAAATAAAATATTTAAACAAAATTGCATAATTAAAAAATGATCTAAAAGGAAAGATATTGGTTAGACATGCATGCATTTAGAAAGGGATAAAAGGACTGAAAACTCTGACATGGTGCATAAATAGAGATATCAAGATATTGAGGAAACAGAAATCTCAATCTTTGGGAACAACTAAGTTGTATTCTAAATAAGGCATAGTCGAAATGTCCCATAAATCATGGCGATGCGCCTCTCTGACTCGGGCCAAAGTAGCACAGTAGTATACGTCGTCGTCTTGTCCGCGTGTCAATATATTTTCCTAAAATGTTTCCCGTGTTCCTGACTGTGTTTCTATGGACCGCCTCGGACTTGAGATTAAGTATGTCAACCAGGGAATCCAAAAAACAAGAACTCTAGAGAGAATTCTTGGTAGCAAAGTGTATTAAAAAAGAATAATGAAATGATCTTAAATTGGCTTTCCTCTTTGAGAGGGGGTATTTATACTCTCAAAACTTACTTGATGACACGACGGCTTTTGATTGGTTATTGGTGATGCGGGGCCCGCTTATAAGCTTGGTTCTAGCTTCCCAGACACGCCATCCATGGGTGTTGGGAGAGTCTAGGAACCTCCGCGTATCCTTCAGGTGTCGTGGGAGGTTTGCGGAACTTCTTGGAGCACGGAGCACCTACTGCTTCGAGTAGTGTCTAGAGCCCCTTTGTAACCTGACCTCAAAGGCACTGAAGGTGTTGGAGGGCCTCATGGACATGTCCTCAGTAGTTTTGGAACCTTTGGAGACATGAAATATGGGGGATGTGTGATTGACGTGTTTGGATGGGTGGAGCATACCGCCTGATGAAAAACAGGACAAGGAGTGTGTTGAACTTCATAGACACCGTTGCAAGGGATGACCGATAGGAGCCCCCCTCTAATCACTAAAGCGTGATTGGATTATGAAAATAACTCCAAAAATCAGATAATCTAGATTGAACAAAACCCAAATGAAATACTGGCGGCTAGAACACACAGAAGACACGGGCTTAATATATGGGAACACTTATGCTGTTCTAAATAAGGCATATTCGAGAAATCCCATAATCATGTGGTTCTACATATCTCAACAACATGAATGGAGATGCTGGAAGCATAATAGAGCAGAGCCGGCATATTTTGGAGATCTTCAGCGACCACAAAATAGAAATGATAGGTATCTATTAGGGGTGCTACTTAGTTTATCCACAAACCAAGAATCAAGGTTCAAAGTCTACTTGGTTCTTGGTTTATTATATGAACTGGGAGTTAAAATTGCATTAAACCTTTGATTTGGTTTGACGGATAAAGCTAGTTTTCAGACTGGAGCAACTTTGGTTCAATCATTTGCCAAAGAAGGTTTTTGATGAGTAGTATGGATTGATTTTAAGCTATGGTATCCTAATTGGGAAGTTAATATTCTAAGGTTTCACATCCTCACTAATGTTTCATTAGTTACTGATTACTCTCAATTGGAGCATCTCCAAACCCATGTTCATGGAGGATGAACGTTTAACTCGTAATATGACTTGAATTGCTTCTTTCTTGTAACAGGATCCGCTACCTTCTTCTTGCAAGAATGCTACGCTTAATAAGGATCCTTATGCACGTCCAACGCTACCGAGCCTTTGTTGCTACTTTCCTAACCCTCATACCAAGTTTGATGCCATACCTTGGGACCATATTCTGTATCCTATGCTTTTATTGTTCTCTTGGTGTACAGGTAAATTGGATACTTTCTTCAACCATTTGCCAATGACAAAGTTGCTCAGTATATGAATATATTGTGAATGCTTCTTTCAACTGTTCTGGTTCATTGCTAGGGCCTAAGGTTGTCTTTAACTTCTTTGTTTAGGTTAATGGTTATGACCTGTGACTTTCACTCATCTTAGTATTTTATTAAATTGGACACTTCCCCTTCCAGTTTTTGTTTTTTTTAGCTCGGCACTTCCCCTTCCAGTTGCTACAACAATATTTGACGAACTTTTGTCTTGTAGATTTTTGGAGGGATTGTCAATGCTGGGAATGCCAAATTGGAGGGAACAGAACTTGCTGATAGCGAGTATCCTTATCTATTGATGAGTTCAACTCATTAACTTTTATTTATTAGCTGATTCTTAAATACTACAGTAGCATTTTTTTCTGGGATCCTACCTATTGATTTGATATTGCTTCTGGAAGGTTTCATCATTATTTCTTTTAGTTACTTTCTTAACAAAGTTAGCTATCTACTTTTTAATTTCAACGACTACCCAAATGGGATGGTTACACTTTTCAACTTGCTAGTCATGGGAAATTGGCAAGTTTGGATGCAGGTACTTTTCTATCACAGTTATTCGATATTTTTGTACAGATTTTCAGTCAGTGATATTGTTAGATGTAGTGCATAAAGAGGTATATGCTAACCAGATCTGTTTTTTTGTAAATATGTTTAAATAACTGGCTTGTATTCTTTTGCATATATTTCCTTTACATATTTGTTTGCAATGGACTGTTTTGAGGTCTTCAGGTATAATCTAATTCTATTGTCTATGCATGGGAGCACTAATCATCTGCAGTTCACCATTTCAGAGCTACAGGGATCTGACTGGAACTTCATGGTCTCTTGCATATTTTGTCAGCTTCTACCTTTTAACTGTTTTGCTGCTTTTGAACTTGGTAAGTTTCAATTTATATCTCCTGTTGATACAATGCTAGTCATATCTGCCCTTATTTTTCCTCCATTACTTAGACAACCAGACTTTTTGTTTGTTTAGTGGTATGCTTGTCATACTGTACTTTTTAATTCTGTAGTTTTTTCCAGGGAAATAACTAAACACAAAACTCTGTTGCTCCTGTAATTTCAGGTCATGGCTTTTGTCTTGGAGGCATTTTTCGCTGAAATGGAAATAGAGGAATCAGAAAAGTGCAGCGGAAAAGACGAAGAAAAGGTAATCACATTATCTGGATCTGGCAATGCATAAAGAGAAGTCCACATGTAAACACAATGAATTGAATCATCCTCACATTCAGGTGGGAGGGTGGTTCATAGCAAAGCCATGACAGGAGCATGACCAAGGAGTTGGACCTTGTCCGTTATTGGAATAGGGCTTTTCAACATCATAACACTTTTAGCTTGTGACCCCACGCACATCTTGGCTGAAACTTAAGTTCCATTTGGATTTTAAAAAAAAGAGGAATGGGAATGGGGATGAGATTCTCATTTCATAGTCATTCACGTGACCAAAAGGTTCTAATACATACATGATGAATTGGAATCTCATTCCCATTCATTAACAAAGATTCTTATCCAGATGTTATCTTAAATAATTTATCTGTTAAAGTTATTCTGGCTTCTGCCGAATTTATTGGTTGCAGTTTCTAATTACCATAATGGTAGATATGTTACTTGGGTCATTTATTTTGTATCTACTTTATTATGAATCCAACACTATGTTGTATTTTTAATATATAGGAAGAAGGAAGGGGAGGACGCCGATATGCACGGTACCGGTACGTATCCTTATGGAGTTTTGATAGTTCTTAAAACTTATTTTCTATACATGTCACCTGGTAACAAAGTTTTCAAAGTCACAACTTCTGTTTGGTGCAGTACAAAAACACGGAGTCAAAGAGTTGATCTCCTTCTCCATCACATGTTGAGTTCAGAGTTGGATAAAACAGAGTGCTCCAGTCCATGAAGACTGTTTATTTCCCTCTCTGGTATTCCTACTATATATTGCAGTTTCTTTTCATTTGTCACTTTGACTGCGCAAACATGATCCACACTACAGGCACATAGTTTTCTCAGTAGAAGTCCTTGATTAGTGCATCTTTCTGTATTAAGCATCATTATACATACAACCTCATAAAAATGACTCCCCTCCATCCCAAAGTGAGTGTCTAAATAAATTGTCACAAAATAAGAGTGCACTTTCTTTTTTCATGAAGTTAGTTATGTTATGCATATATTACCAACAATATATCTACTATGATAAGTTAGTTAGAACCCCTTGAGTTTGTCACTACATGAAAAGTGAAAACAATGGGTTATAAAGAAGTAAGTTTAATCCTAACTAACTTATTCTTAATTTTGACAAAAATAGGAAAGTGGACTGATCATTTTGAGACAAAGGGAGTACTATAGTTTGCTAGCATTGAAGCAAAAAATTTCACCAAAAGTATTAAAAAAAACTGGGTTTTAAAGCATTGTAATATATATTACATGTATTATGTATAACAACTCTAATCATTTGGCTTCATATCTCTTTGGCAATTGTGCACTTCTGAACAGGGAGAAGAAATGGGTGTGCAAAGCAAAAATTGAAGACTTTTCACCCTCAGGCTTTGGTGCAAAGCAAAAAATGGTTGAAGTTAGTCTCTCCAGAGAGAAATTATGTGATTGCATGCATCTCCACAGCTAGCCGCACAAGATCCCAATTGTTTGCTTTTAAAGTTTTTGTGCAGTCTTACGAGTTGTTATTGTTGTTTTCATTTGCAAGTGGAAGAGGTGTGTTTATTCTACGTTTTAGATGTGTGTTCTTAATCATACTATAATCACCCCTTCATTGTTCTCATAACATATTTTAATAGAAGTAGCAATAACATCAACTTAAGATTGCTATTCTGATGAATCCCTTGTATAATATTTTGTTACTTTTTTGCCGAGTTGTACTCGCAGCCTAATTAAGATCATCTGTCCATCTGTATCGCACCAATTATATAAGTATAGTGCTATCAAGAAAACCGCATTGGTAATCAATTAGATGTATCAAATGATAAACTAAATGAGTCCAAAATGAAGATCCTTTTTTTGTTTTGTTTTGTGCCCTGATATAAATGATATGGGCTAATATATCTACATCTAGAGTCCAAAACACTAAATATGTGCTAATTAATAATCTCTTTTCTCAACAGTCTAACCACTTCCATCAAAAATTTATATAGCAACACTTCTATCTATGTCAGGCTTCACCACCAACCAATATCATGCCGCCTCCACTGGCTTCTTATTCACGCTGCAATTCATATCATCATATCATGGTGCAATTCGAAACTGCTCACAGTCTGTTGATCCATTTTTGGTGAAATAGGTTACCAGCATGTTCATCATCTTAGCTACTGTTGACCTAAATTCCTTCGTGCACTTTGCGCCTGCACTGCCTTGGTTTTCCCCTTTCACAACAGAACCTACCCTGGCACCTTCCGTGTATGCTTTACATGCTATCAGAATATCACATGCACGATTGCGGAAGTGTCCAGCAACAAACTCATCAAAATGCTGCAACCAGACATTACTAATTAGAAAATAAGGTTATAATACAACATAAATGGGGAATATCAATCACTTTGACCATGCACGCGAGTTGCATCAGCTATTGCAACACTTCATAAAAAAAGAAGATTAAAAAAAAAAGTGGTAATTAACTCTAAGGGATCATTTTCCAGCATAAAAATTCCAGTCACAACAAAAAAGGGTTTGTGCAGCACTGAAGTAAGCTGATAGGGTACATCTAGTACTTAATTATTCACTTTCAGAAATGCTTGAAGGGAGCTGAGCATGATCAAGCCTAAACTAATATTATAACCAAAATCTCGATAGCAGATTTTAATTAAGCTTC
Source organism: Pelargonium nanum (assembly GCA_036897485.1). Classification (NCBI taxonomy): domain Eukaryota; kingdom Viridiplantae; phylum Streptophyta; class Magnoliopsida; order Geraniales; family Geraniaceae; genus Pelargonium; species Pelargonium nanum. The sequence goes on along the minus strand of JAYMTF010000742.1, from coordinate 11,663 downwards.
AATGCACCAGAAAAAAATGTAAATAGCCAATCAAGATAGTTGATGTTGTCATACCTTCGGTGGCTTCCTGATTGTATAAATCATTGTCTTGAGGGATAAAACAAATGCATCCTCGCTGTACTTATTTGATCTCATGTCCCCATCCGGCCCAGAATATGTTTTTTCATATCCAGGCTCATTGTAAAAGGGCTCCGCATTCAGGATCAGAGCTTGTATGGACACTAAAACTTGTAGCATGGTCGACTTCCCCGGTATCCACATTTCAGTCTGCTTACCGGACCAGGTGCCCAAAAGACTAAGGCAAACTTTCCCACATTCATACAAATTTGGGTTCAGACGAAGGCCACCTGAATAATAGTACACCATCTGACAAAACATTTTCAAAGTGTATTAGGTTGTGTTTAGGAACTTGAATTTATTTTGAATTTCATCGTTTGAAATTTGAGATTTGAAATGTTGTATTTCAAATAAAAAATATAATGTTTGGGAAATGAGAGTTGTAAATTGAAATCCCATGTTGTAGGGATGTTTTCAATACTAATGGATTTGAGCAAGATCCAAATACAAATCCAACATTGGATTTGACTCAAATCTAGAATTCCAAATAAAATCCAAGAATCCAGACAAAGCATTACTTGCAACGCAAGAATATTATAACATTAAAACCAGAGCAATGCCACAAAATACATACTGGTGGTGCATCAGGATAGTTGGTTGGGAAGAGGCAATCGAAGACAAAAAGGCCATCATGGTAAGGAGTGCCTTGTGGTCCAATAATGACAGCCCTCAATAGTTCCATCCTAGATTCATAAACTCTCACAAAAATCGTATCTGTAAAAGCAATATCAGGGAGTATACAAATTAATTAAACATACTAAAATCCTTTTCTTTGAAAGAAATGTTTAAGTTCAAAATGACAAGGTGCAGAAAGTGAAATATTCCTACACTATCTTTAATATGCTTAACCCTTTCGATTATAAAGCTGTGCTCAGTGCTTTGGTGAATAAATTTCCAACCTTGAAGCATGCTCCTTGGTGATGCATCTTTAAACCACTTAGGTCTTTAAGAAAATAAAATACTCAATTCCTTCCAAAATGAGTGTCCACTTCCCTTTTTTAAGAGTGTCCAAGTGTTGGATACGTATCAGACACGGGTATGTTGAGAAGATGAGAGTGTCCGTGCATCATAGGTGTTTAAGTATAAGGTTCTGTGTAGTTGAGCATATTTACTAAAACATAACATAAATATTTATTCCCTTACCACAACTTTCATGCCAGCCAAATTAATACTCAATTTAGTATATTTAGAACAAAGCATATAACTTTCAAATGACACATTGGCACAATGGCACCTCCGTCATTAATATAAAATCCTAACAGGATCATCCACCCTTCCAGCAAAATACTTATATCTTCACAAGGCTATTGATATCGGTATATAAACTAAGCATTATAGACCACACAAAAAAAAAACGTCAGAGCTCACCTGGTAAGTTCTTCTCTAGAATCTTCCACTCATCCTGGATTCTCTTTGCCCAATTCTTTGGTGGCTATCAAGAATAAAAAAAACACATGGTAAGACGCCTCCACAAAGAAGCGCATACATATGCACAACACACACCCATACACACACAGAAACATTAATTTTTTTTTCATAAAAACCTGCTCATCTGAAAATCCCATGCGGCTATAATGATGGTCTGAAAAATCTTCCACAGTGTCAAATGGTTTAAAAGGTTGAGAGTTCTGCGTAACTCCATTTTCCCCAACATCTGCTTTCACATCAGATTGCAACCCTGCAGAAGCTGATGAACTGCTTGCTGAAGCTGATAAACTGCTTGCTGAAGCTGATAAACTGCTAGCCAGAACAGATGAACTACTTGCAGTGCTTAAAGGAACTGAGGAACTGCTTTCTGCAAGACCCCCAAAACTTGAAGTGTTTGTAGCGGCTGGTTTGTTATCAGCTGGAGCAGGGCCCTTCAACCAAGGGAGTGATACCTCTACTCCAGTAGGCAAATCCACATTATCAAACTGGGCTTGCATTTTCGAATAGTTATCTTCATACATGAAATCATCGTCGTCATCATAATAATCTGAAACATATTCATCGTCATCATCAAGATCATCACAAACATCATCAGCATCTTCAGTGTTGTCGTGATATGACAAATCAGAATTGGAACTATTGACATTATTAATGGATTCTGAAGTTGATTTTTTAAGAGGATCAACGCTGCCCACTGATCCCTCAATGCTGTCAGAATTCCCCAAATGACTGGCCGGAGCAACCTAAACAAACAAGGACGGAATTTCAAATTATCAGAAAGGTGTTAATAGAAGCATAAAATTAATCCAAAATTACATTTATGTTTTAATTATCAAACAGGAAGAACTAGGAAAACACTTCTACTTGCATAAGATAACAAAATAATCCAAAAATCTAGGGCACACATAGTAAAACAAACACAGATTTATTGCCTGACTTTAGCATGAATATAGATAGTTCATAAACTTATGATGTAAATTAAGTTTGCAACTACGACAATTAAGGTAAATGAGGTTAATGCTTCACTAGAAGCTCATCTTCATCAGAATATAGTATGACTCTAACTGATATGGTATAAAGATAAGATACAACAAAACAACTTCAAAAGGCACCAGTATATCAAATCAATACAACCTTTATCAAACAATTATCGTTGCCACTGTTAAGCCTGAATCTAATCAAACCAAAGATATATGGTTCAAAAATAGATAAATAAATAAAAACTATCCTCTGAGACATCAATCGCTCCGTTACTTTTAAAAGGAATGTAATGTTACGACAACCTCCAGTTAGGATGACATCATCACACGGCCAAATAGGTGTGCCGACATTTGAAGAATTTACCAATGAACAATCAATTAAATTAAAAAACCAAAGACAGACATTTAAGTCAAATCTGAAAACAAGCTGATGATAAAAATTCATGAGTTAGGAAGATATATTCCAGATTTCTGACATACCCACATCACCTTATGAGTAATATGTTCAAAATAGGTAAGCAAACAATTGGGAAGGTAAAGGTAAACTCACTCACAAGATGTATTTTGGAACCATAAGCATTTAATCCCTCTGGATGCACAACGGAGGCATATGCTAACACTTACTCGAAATTCCAATAGAGTAGAGTAAGAAAAACAGTAGGTGATACCACTAATGAACTTAGGTACTTCAACGTAGTAAAACTTATTCAATGTATCCTACAACAAATTTTAGATTGGCAAAAGATATCACGATCTTGGTCCAAGAATCTTATTTATGGCTCCAAATACAGCGACTTGGAATACTCATGGACAATCCACACAAGTATATGATTTCACCAATCCACCAACATTCCTTGTACAGCCTCCAACTTATCCAAACTTTATATTATAATCTACCATAACAGTCAAAAGAAATTGAATTTGGGATCAAACTTCTGCAACAATTCATGGTACGTAGCATGCCATGAGCCCTATAACCAGAACAGTAACTACTGATGAATCAGAGTAGGGAGCAATATCATTTGTTAAATGTCACGACCGCTACTAAGCTTGATTCCGCTAAAATAAAACATAACTGAAGAACGTAGTACATAATCTTGTATAAATTTTATCATTTTCTCCTGAAATAAAAATACAATATTTGGCCATTATTTCCCAAAATTTTCTCAACAAGCAAACAGAGAGCGTAAGACCTAAAAGGTCACACTTGCATGTCAATTCTTTACTCGGCTGACCATGAACACTCAGCCAAAACAGAAACCCAGTAACTGAAAAACCCTAATTTAACGACTCGCGATCATAAACTAAAATCAAAACAAACCCAGTAACATGATCAGGCAACCAAAAAAGACCCACGAACTAAAAAAATTCAATTGCAACAAAAATAACAAAAAAATGGATATTTTGTCGACGATCAAACGAAAAACAAGTGCAATTACCTCGGGTTTCTTGAGTTTTTCGGCGATCGAAGCGTTGGGTCCTTCAGAGGACAAGTCTTCCATCTCAAGATCCATAGTGATCCCCAATAATCTAGAGAGAGAAACAAAATAGACCCACCCACACAAACGTTAGAGATAAACTGTACGGTAATGCTGATAAGAAAAAAAACAGGAACAGACGAGTCATGCAAAAAATCCTCCAATGGAGGCGAAGAAAATTAAAGGGTCGTCGTCGTCAACAAAAACAAAACAAAACCTTTTGTTTTCTTCTGAAACTGTGCAACACAAACAACGCAGAGAACACACAAACAGAGGACTTTGTGCTGTGTTTTCTTTTCAGGGAGATAATCGTCCAATTCGCGCCTTATTAGGCAATTCTGCTATCTTGCGCAAGGGGAGGAACGTTAACCACTATAACTCTCTGCGTTAGCTTATGACAAATTGACACGTGGACCGATATGATTTGCAGGTGATGATCAGGTTTCGCTAGTGGCCATTGAGAGTTGTGAGTAGTTTGTGTTACGGTGGAGGATGGTGTACGGAATCATAACTCATGAGATACTGGAATTTGTGTGCAACTCTTGTGGAGACTGACTATAACTGATCTCGTAGTCGGATTCAATCCTGGCCGTTGAATTGTTTGGCTCTTTATAGTGGATGATGAAGATTTTGATTTGATTCATCATTTAAGTTTTGAATATTCTTTATGACCTAATCTACAACTATAGAAACTAAAATGATGGTCGGGTATTTATTATTTTATCATTATGTATTACTCCTCATTTACTTTGTTTCTGAAAATTATTTTAATTATTATCAAATAATTTCACATCACCAGAGATAAAAACACCTTTGAATTTAATATACCGGTACTCTCTCTCTCTCCTTCCTTTAGTTAGAGTTTCAAGTAGTGTCGTCATCCGGTTAAATACTCAACCTTTTTGATGAATGGCGTTACACATAAACATAGACTTATAGTAATTTTAATTAATTGTTTCTGTAAATTTTAGGTTTTTTTAAAAGCATATTTTTGTTTAGATAACGAGTTATTGGTCCAATGGAAATGTCTAATTTATTATTTTTAAGTTTTGAAAATAAATCATCAGTAAATTTACAAATAATCTTAAATGGATATGAAGAGCACGGCGGAGGTATTGTTGATCCAAGAGACGCTTAGTTAGATTGTAGAGTGGAATTGGCAAAAACCTATGGTCGAGTTCGATACGCTCCAAGTGGTTCAATCTCAACAGGTTGGAGGGGAAAATATTAATGTCTTTAATATAATTAAGTGAGTTGATGCTGATAAGTCTCATACGGTGAAATCATTGTCCATTCGGATAATTAACAAAACTATCCATCCAATATGGGTTCGAACCGGACCCGATTTAGTCCGGATCAAAATTCTAATTCCCACCTTGGACCAAGGCCAAGCAGCCCAAGTTGGTCCGCGCCGCGCAAGATTATCGGAAACAGAAACAAGCGCGAAACCAAAACTACTCCCGCTCAAAATTGACGCGCAAAACTCAAAAAACTTCCCGTTAACGATTCACGCGCAAACCCAACCTCTCCGCTTTATAATCAACTGATTCGATTCTCTCACCACAACTCCATCTCCTTCTCGCATGCCCTAAACTCATTGTGAAAGCTCCCAGAAAAAACCCCTCGACCCTACCAGCCATGTTGAGCCCAGTCGGTCCCGGAAAGTTCTACGGCAGCAGCCTCCCGCGCCCACGCTACTACACCAACGCGACGCTCAACGACGAGCGCGTGGATCCACCGCTGCCCGTCCTCGACCCCCTGCTTTCCTGGGCCGACGAGGCTCACTGGTCGATGGGCGGCCGCAGCTTCGACCGCCTCCGCCTCCAGGGGCGGATCGAGGGCAACGTCAACAAGCTTCGCGCCGAGCGCGAGAAAATCGCTGAGAAAAAACAACAGAACGCCTTTGTTTCCGCCGAATCATCCGCGTTCGACGACGACAGCGAAACCAAATCTGACGTCGCGAGGAAAAGGGCCGCCTCGGTTTCTCCGCCGCCGGCTCCGGTCGCGGTAAAGCGCCGGCGATTCGTTACTCTATTCGACGAGGATGAAATCGAGGAGAAAGAGGTCGCTGAGAAAGGAAACGACGGTGCTGTAAATCGCCGGGATTTGATGAAGACGGTAAGAAATCTGGGAGACGATTTTGATCGGGTGGCTTCGGAGAACTCGGTTGAGGAGATTGAGAGGACCAGTGGATCTAGCTCGAGCCCAATGCAGACGCGTAGCCGGAAATCAGAGCCTGACCTTGCTGTGAAAGTACTTGTGGAGAAGGTGAAAGGCAAGAATTTGAAATCTGGGAAAGGAAAGCTTGGTGGGTTAAGGAGTGCGTCTACCAGAAGTTCAACCAGGTCTTCACTCAGATTGGCGAAGCTTGTAGCCAGCTAGAATTGTCCTATGTGATGGCTCTGTGTGCTGTTTTTGACTAAGCCTGAGCATTACAGGAGGGTTTATTTTCTTTCTTGCTAGGTGTTTGATTGCAGAACATGGAAAATTATGAACTTTTTTTGTAAAGAGGATCTAGAATTTTATCTTACCCAGATTATATGAAGTCAATAGCTAAATTTGTGTACACTCTGTTTTGAAGAGTTTTACCATCTTGGTTTGGTTATGGATGTGCTATACAACATTACTATTTTGGTTAGAATTCTGCAAATTATGAAATCTTTTTTCAGCACAATTTTCTTGATTTGGTTGTTCATAGTGATGGTTCTGTGGAAACTGTAACATTCATGCAGTAATGTTGAAAGTAACTAGTTTCTGAGAGCTCAGAGCTGTGTTTGGGCAAAATACATGTGAACCACCTAATTTTTTTATTTTGCACAAACTCAGAAAATTGAGGGACACAGCCAAATTGTGTTTTGAACAATGATTGTAATGAAGAAATGCAATAGTAATGTTGTACAGGAAAAGATTGTCAAACTGATATCATTTCACAATTGAAAAAATGAATGGAACTCTTCAATTTCAGTACATCAGAAAAGAAACCAAATCATAAACTATGGCAACGACTTTGTTGCTGATGATACATACAGTATATATCTTTTGTATCAATGCAGTAGTATGGTGCTCTATACTAACCTGAACTACATTGCCTGTAAACTAAAACTCTCTGAACAAACCCAAACCAACAAAGAACAATAAAATATTTTCTTTTTGTAATTTTTTGAGATGTACCTTACTGTCTTTGCAGACACAATCTTTTCAATTGCTCCTCTTGTAAAGTCAGTCCATTCACTTTAGCCAACCTGCACGATTGTTGTGTAAGTAGTTTGTATCCCGGTGACCCTTTCCATGGGACGAAACCAAAATCATCGTTGTACTCTTCCATTCCTCCAGCAAATAGCTGCCAGACTAAAGAACCTGCTCCAGCCCGGCTTTTCCTTGCAGAACGGTAGCAGATATCATAAACAGTTTTGTCAAACCTATCTCTTTGAGATTGGTCGAAGTTCTCATTCAGGTTTGAATATCCAAATTCAGTGAATAAAACAGGTTTCCCCATTTCGTCACCATCTTCAATGTGAGAAAGCATCCACTTGGTCACAAATCTCAGTTTGTCTTCAAAATCTTGATCATGAAACCTACAAAAAATTGTTAAGTGTTAATCAACATCTAGCCTTCTCTTCATCGGGGTATGTAAACAGTTGTATTCATGACATCATGTAAAGTCACAATCACTGAATACTTACCAGTGATCCGGGTAGATATGAACAGAAGCAAAATCCACGTCCGGGACCATTGAGTCGCGAATAAAATCAGATCCAAGTTTTGATGCCCACTGTTCAGGGTTCACAGTCAGCCTTTTGGGGTTCTTGGGACCATAAAATCCTTCATGGCCTACCGTCACTAGATGTTTCTTGTCAATTGATTTCACAAAAGCCGACATTTCTTTTATCCAGTCCTGCAATTCTTTGTATGAGTTTTATACAAACATCAATTTATAGCCATGATTAACTTCCCATCTCCAACGCATATTCAAAAACAAAATGTATCAGTGATGTTTTCCAAATCAAATTTACTGCGTAACTTGGAAAATTTGAGGTTGAGAAAAATCCCCAACTCTCGCGATTTCTAATATTTTAAACTACGAGCACAACATTGCAGAATAGATAGAATCATTTAAAAGGAAAATAGGTGACAATAACTGATGTAAAGGATTTGCCATAGAGATTAACTTTAACAACACGCAGCCCCACAACCCCTTCACTGCAGGCACCACACAAATCTTAACATTTGGCAACAGTAGTTAAAACCTATTAAAGGGAATCCAGGTACATGAAATATGAATTATTTGGAAGTTGGAAGTTGGAATTGAATTGACTAATAGTTCTTTTTAATTGATATCCATTAAGTATATACAGCTTGAAACATACATTGAGAGTGTCGCCTGAAGGATCGGTCATGCAACGGGGTTCATTTATCAACTCCCATCCAAAGATAATCGGATCATGTCTATATTCGATACCGGTTATAGTGTTCTTCCTTGTCAGCACAGTCTGGAAAAAGAAAATGCATTAGAATTTGCAACCCATATCAAGGTTAAACTTTGAACAATAACCATATAATACTCAGCTATGGAAACTATTATAGGGCGGAAGAAAAAATTCTTGGTAGTTTATCTTGCCTAGCCCAAAAGTAATTGGACGAGGCTTACTGGCTCCTTGAACTATACAGACAACTAATATGGGACCTATAAATTGTTGTGACAAAAAAGTTTCTTCGAATTGTTCAAGGCTCAAGAAAACTCATAGAGAGGAAAATAAAATCCAGCATACTCAGAGAACAGGAAGAAGCCAAGTGACTAAGTGTTCCTTTGCTTATGTACCTCTGCCACCCAACAGAGATGTATACCAACAAATGCAATATTACATGTCAGTATGTCACATCTAGGTTGGCAAAAGACTTTGTCTTTTACTTATATCGAGTAGCATTTAAAAATGCACACAGTCAACACGGTTCCTTTTCTTCCCTCATCTTGATTTTTTTTCCTAGTGGAATTCTAGCCAGACTTGTGGCATGAGTTCTTCAAATTTTCAAGACATTTTTGTAATTGCTTCAAAGATATCCCTTCGATCAAGTTTTCTCCATATTCTGAACTTTCTAACATGTCTAATAGAGATGTGAAGCACACTCTGCATGAATGAAAGCTTGGGGCATATTTTACGGTAAACGTGGGTCCATCTCTGTGGCTTGCAGTGATTAACGCCTAAAGCTACACTCTCCTAAGTGGTAAGAATCTCATCTGTTGGCAGACAGTTAAGCTGCTTCAAGGATGCTTCATGGACTGTTAACAATAGTTCAAATTACGTGATTACTATGGTCTATATGAAGGAAGAAATTACAACAACAAAATTAGGGCCTCTAATGGAAAAAAACATGGGAACTTAGGGGAACAATAATACGAAATTTTCAACAACACCCACACTACCAGAATCATACAACCTATTCTCTCCTTTGAAATATATGAGGAAAAGAAGAAGAGTGTTAACAACAAAGAAGAAAAATTAAACTTTTCTCAATGAAACTTCTTGAAGCATAGGTTGATTCTCAACAACACCCACACTACCAGAATCCTACAACCTACTCTCTCCTTTGAAATATATGAGGAAAAGAAGAAGAGTGTTAACAACAAAGAAGAAAAATTAAACTTTTCTCAGTGAAACTTCTTGAAGCATAGGTTGAGTCTTTGTAAGGATTTATAGTGGATCACAAAGTACCATCTAAAAGGAAATATTCGGTAAAGAAGATAAATAGATACCTTGATATAATTCTTAAAATAGCTGCGGGTAGATGGATCAAAGAAGAAGGAATCATTGGAAGAGCTCAAACCAACGCCTTCTTGCCAAGCCCAATTGACATATTGGGTCTTCCCACCATATGCTTGCAAGTTATTAACCAAAGCAAGAAGCAACCTGACTCCATGTCGTCTTGCTTCTGCAATAACATGATCCAAAGCCTGCCACACAATCAGTTGTTAAAAGAAAAAGAAAGCAAATGAAGAAACATTTTAGCACCCCATGGTCTCGTATATCATGTTCACAACACATAGCCTTCAGTGCGATCGATCACAAAAGAGAAAAAGGCCTAAACTGCTTATAGAAAATCCAAAGAGCTGATCACATAATCCTTTCTCTTCAAGGCATGCAATCATCTCATTGTTAGTATATTTTACAATCACTTGTCTGTTTCCGACATCTTTGCACAGCAACAACAAATTTAATGATATCAAAACAACCACCACTATTTATGACTGTTAGTGTTTGTCTTGACAGGCACAAGTCCAATGACCATGAATCCAACTTATGATACACTGTTTGTTCATTTTCACAGCAGGAGTCTCCAAAAAGGACACAAGTATCTTAATTCAAGCACCTACACGCGTGCCAAATTTATTGCAGTAGTAATAGAATCCTTGCTTTCACTCAAGATTATCATTTCAACAAATAACACTACAGTGTAAGATGAATTGATGACCTCTTAAATCAAAACCAAATTTCAGGTACAAAACTAGAATAGAAAAAACAAAAATCAACCCCCAAAAGTCAGATAAAAACAATGAGAACAAAACCAATCCCAACTTTTTTGTTAGATTTGAAGCAGAAATTGAACAGTAAAGGGGTTTATATAGCATTCAAGTTAAGAAGAAGAATTCAAATTGAAAACTTGATAGTACCTTGAAAACTCTTTCATCAAACTGACCAGGGGAAATCTGGAGGGCATTGTAACCACCATCATTGAAGGCCCAAGTTCTACAAACAGAGAGCCCCATCTTGGCACCAGCTTGCAGCATTGCACTGACCCGTGGTTTCTTATACGCATCCACAGCATGATCCATTAACCAGTAAGAGTTCCATCCATTAATGTAAAAGGCATTACCATCCACCATAAATTGACTCCCATTCCTCTCCACAAAACTCACCTTTTGCTCCACATGATGAGAATCGAGCCTCAGGTCCCCAAAAGACAAGTAAATGAAAGCCAAACAGGAGGCAAATCCAAGGGCTGGATAGAACAGCCCATTAGTTGCCACCATTCTTCTCATATATGACCTCAAAGTGATAACAACAACCCAAACTGGACAAACTTGAAGAAATTGATGGACAACTACTTGGTTCCACTACACAAAAACCTCTAAATCACCAACACCCAGATGAGATTTCAAGGGCAAGAAAGAAAAGAAAAAGGATCTCTGGAATACCCAGATCCCTCTCTGCAGTGGGTGTGCCAAAAAGTAACCACCAATTCAGCAAAAGCTCAAAGCTTTCTTCAATGAAGCTCCATATAATCAATACCCAGATAAAAAAAATAAATAATAAAAACTGCAACTTTAGAGCAAAGCAAGAGGTGGATGGTGGAATTGTATGTTGCTGTTCTGGTTTGGGATGTAATGATATATAGAAGGAAATGGAAGAAAGGAAAGAGAAATGGGCAAAGGTCCAAATAAGGGCCAAGCAATTATTATGGAAAGTACAGCTTAGAGTTATAAAGAAACAGGGGTGTCAAAAATGAAAAATTGAACTGAAGAAGGAGATGAATTTGGGTACGCAGCAGGTGAGAGAGGTGGTTGAGGTCTGGTGGGAGGTTGGTATCAAGAGTGAATCTATGAGCATCACTCACTGTTGATTATAAATTAGATCTCATCTGTGACTGAACATATATATATATA
>JAYMTF010000741.1:0-30846 GCA_036897485.1 Pelargonium nanum | reverse complement strand
CGAGCCGCTGCTCGATATGGATGGGCGTTACCCAAATCCGCAAGCCGGGGGCACTAAGCAAGCCCTCCCCCAGCCTGTGCAACTAATGCCGAACTGTGCAAGACTTTTCTTTAAATCAGACCGTAAAACTCGATACGACCCCGCAACCTGATTCTACCACAGAAGCCGCCCACCGCTGCCAGGGACCATAGGCGAATTGTTACCCAGTTCACCCAGCCCACCAACATCGTTCGCCGAACCATCGGTTTCGGCTTGCCCGTGACCTCCCCGGACTGAATTCTCCCATAACCGCAGTCTCACCTTCCGTTGCCTACGCCTTAATCACCACTTGTCGAACAAAAACCACCACAAACCAAAACAATCACCGCCGCCCAAGGGCCGTGGCCGTCGCTGCTGCTCTTAGAAAAGAGAGAGAGAAAACCCTAGAAAGAGAGCCTGATGAGAAAAAAAAAAAAGAATTAGTCAATAATTTATTTGTCTTAAAACAATTGTAAGAGGAAAAAAAAAGGTAAATTGTCATTTTAATTAGAATTACTGTTATAATTGATCTTTTACTTATTATATGTATTAATATGTTAATATTATTGTGTTTGGATTTCGCTTGTTTAATCATTGTAATTGTAGATTTGAGTAAGTTATAATTTTGTATGCTCGGCTAAATTTTTTTTACATCCGATTAAATTCTTGTCATTAATTTCAAGTGTGTAGCGTAAGATACATAAATATTGTATACTAATTTATTTGTTTACTTGTTTAGGAAACATGGTCAAAGTGTGTAAGAATATGCTATAATGACAACATATTCTTTTAGGTTGATAGAATGTCATCATGTTTGTATCCTAAAAATCACTAATAATTTGTGTAATGAAATGTAAAATTGAAAAAAAAAGGTTGTAAAATCAATTAGTAACAATAAAATGTTAAAACAAATTTTGCAATCCTTTTTGTACATGATATTATGTGTAACACCTCTTCGTGATATGCCAAGCGCCAACTTTTTTTGATATTCGGAGACAAATTCTTTTTTTATCACTTATGTCTTTATGAATTGTGGCATGCCCAACGCCAATCTTTGTTGGAGAGTCTTGCTATACGGACGTCTTTCGATTGGATCAAAGCACACAAATCTTCATGTCAGAATGTCTATGGTTATTTCAAGTTTAAGGACTCACACATTTCACAGAAATGTGGAAGAGTCGTTTATGAAAACTAAGCGGTATCTCATGAATGACTCACTTGTGGGTCGAATTAATATAATGGTTCACTAACCACCACCTACACTGTTGAGTGACATCCCAATGTTCCATGACAACACTTTGTCATCAAAGATTAGTATATTAGTCTAAATTGTATCACCCTTGATTGTATCTTGGTGTGATACTCAACTAGGGACATATTTAATGATACATAGTTTATCATATGGTCAATCTTCGGGGGTATTATCCATATCACATAGATAATATATGATGATCTGACAATATCTTCAAAAAGATGTAACTGATAGTTCAATTTAGATGTTTTCACCAGAGTCTTGTCTCCATGTAAACACATAATCCTCAAACCTATCAAAAGGCATGCATCGAATGCAACCTAAGAAAACTCTGACATAAGAGCTTGCAGTTAAGGACGACCACCCCTCTTCTCGTGAGCGATAGGATATCGTTAAAGTTGTCCATGCATCAAGATAAAGCAGACCTTTGCTCAAGCTCCCTTGATCTATCCCAAGAGAACCTTATCCTCAACCTGTTGAGTTACCCATAGAAGCCTGTAACCTGCCATGCAAACCCCAACATAATGTAAATACTCGAGCTACCAAAGTGATACACCACATGTATTAATGTCTTTTATTTTTCTACTATGTGTAATTGTTTCATAAAATTACCAAAACATGTTAGGCTAAACGGTTAAACGCTTTGGATTATATCTGAGATCTCGAGTTTGAGTCTTCTTGTCGACGGTATGAAGTAGAGTTGCGGGCTAAAAGAGGGGAGCTACCACTATTGTGTAGATCAGCTGATCAAAAAGAAGAAGTCAAGATGAGTAAGAGGCTAGCTTTAGTGAAGACGAAGAGTAAAGAACATGGAAATTATGAATTGATCCTAACAATGATGGCTTCCATATTATCCATTATCTTTTCGGCCCAAAGTCTTAATAAGCCACCTCAAACAAAATTGGGAGTTCCTTTGGACCCAAACTCTTTCTTTTTGGCCCACTCGTAATGCTTGCTCCATTTAGTGAAAACCAAAAACAAAACAAAATTGTAGTAGCTCTTTGCAAATTGCAAGTTGCAAGTTGCAACCCTTTTTTATGCAGAAAATGATGATACAATACAAGTAAAGTAATGTAGTAGGGACAGTGGAGACAATTGAGCAGCTCACTTTAAATTGCTGTAATGGCGGTTCAGTGTATTTATATATAATGTCTTTTACTCATAAAACCATCTCTTGAAGTAGCTCTTTGCATTTATGTTCTTCACACACCAAGCCATCAATATTCATCATTATAGCTACACCCTCCATCACTACCAATTCGTCTCAATCATTGTCTTATCCATAATTCCTTTTATTTTGGACAGTTTGTGAAGTATGCAAATTTGATGAAAATTGGGTACTGGGTTTGGAGGCTGACAACAGAATATGCCTTTTTTGTGGCTCATTGTCCTTTATGCTCTTTCAGATTTCTGTTTCTCTTTTGTATTTGTATCATTGTATGTGTTAGGTAGCTAGTTAGATGTCCACGACAGACATAACCGGTTTCGTGCGGCCCTTCAAACTCTCGTTTTTCGAAGAAGGGTTCAGCTTCTTTTCAAGGGAGTCGAGCACTGTAAACACATGTTTTGACAAAAGAGGTTATACCTACAACATTTGAAGAGCACGACTGATAAGTAACCGATCTATAAGTTTAAGAGTATGTTGCATGACAAAAACCACTAATATGACGTTTTAGGGAGACCCAATCTTTCGAGACGTGGCATAGAGCTTCAATACCATCTTAATTATGTCCAATTCCTCGATGATAACAATACTATATACTTGTTGATGTATTTGATATTCTCATTTAGAGCTGGCAAATTGAAGTGAGTTTGAGTTCAGAATAAACAGGTTCGTGTTGACTAACACAACCCGTTTAATAATCGGATCGTGTTTGTGCCGAACTCGTTTAACCTGCCTAATACATATGATTAAACGGGTCATAAACAGGTTGTGTAACCCGTTTTTTGACCCACCTATTTAAAAATAAAAATTAATAAATTTTTCAAACATATCGTGCAACAAAGTGCCTATTTAAATTAAACGGGTCAAATATATAACGGGTCATGTTGGGTCAATAACAACTCATTTATTTAAACTTGTCGGGTCGGTCATGTAATTTTGAACCCGTTTATTTTAAACATGTCAGTCGTGTCATATCGTGTCAACCTGTTAATAAATGGGTCATGTTCGTGTCGTGTTATTCAACTCTTTTAATCAATAGATCATATTCAAATTGACTTATCTAACATAATATTAAACTTTCAACACGATCAATGAACACGAATTGTCCCACTTAGTCTCTCGTTAGCTCGTGTCCAATGAAAGGACTGCATGCATGTAGGTTAATAAATGCAACTAACTTTTAATGGAGCAATTATGATTTTGCATTAATCTTTAGGTGGTTGTGGTTATTAATCTTATGGTTATGCCACCCGCTATATTTAAAGGTAATGAACCAACCAATATTGTTGTAGTACCAAGCAAGCTACCAACCACTAGCCCAAACCCATATTTGCAAATACTATCCCTATTTGCATCCTCATTTTCAGCTCATAGTAAATAGCCACCATAATTTTTTGAGCTTAAAAAGAAAATAATTTCAAAAAAGTTACGATCACTAAAAGAACATGAAGACTAATCCAACTATCAAAACCTAACATAGATATCGCAGACTGAGCAAGCGCTCGAGTCACAAAATCGCACTCACTAACCGAAAAAAACAAAAACCAATAAAACTACCCGAGATGAGTCAGATGTCTCTGAAAGCTAAACCAAAGACACTGGCACCGAAAGCCTTCCCCTCGATCTGAATCAAGTGAGACACTCCTCTGACTCGAACTCCACTGTGATGTTAACAATCGTCTCCACCTCCCGACCGGAGACAGCTACCGCCACATAAAATTCATATAAAGCAACTAAAAAACTCAAACTTGCTCTCATGACAACAACTCACCGTCCTGATGAGAAAAAACCCGTTTTTTTTCTCAGAAGAATATGAGATTATTCAGTAAGAGAAGCTTGAACCACTGCCGATAAAAAAAGACCGGCGGTGGTTCAAAGAAAATCTGTAGACGAAGAAATAGAGAAGACCGCTAGGATTTCCAGAGAGAAAAGGAGAGAGAGACATGATAGTAAATAGCCACCATAATAAATTAAGTAGACCACCTCAATTCTTATTTATTTACTGTTATTGTTTTTTTTTTTGAAATCTACTGTTATTTTTAATTAGTAAGAGTAGACTAGATTCAACTACATATTTGTTTCTACATATATTTATTTAAATACACTCCTTCGATCAAGACTAACAAAAGAAAAAGAAAAAGAGTGTGCAGCACCAAGCATTACGTTTGTACTCATTTTGTAAAAGCTTTGCTCCAGAAAGTCAATTCAACAAAGTTAAAAAGAAGACTTGCTAATTGGAATCAATTCGATCTCAGTCACCACCAATCTCGCCAACTTCTCATAATCGTTTATATATATGATGATTCGAAGTAAATGCTACCTTAACATATATATGTACTATTCAACAAACAAATTTAGTCAATATTTTAATATCCAATTCATATTTAGGCAATATGTTACAATTTGAATTCAATTTATACATATAGTATGGTGTGATTCGCGGGTTTATATTTGCATGCATATTATTTACGAGCTTGGTTTTCGGTTCAGTTTTGTATAAAAAATATTTAATTCACTATCATTACACTGATGTGGTGACGCAATGGCGATCGCGGAGATATATGGTCCATTGTTATTTTGAGATTGTCTTTCAACATACCTTTTTGGGGTCCAATTAATTGAGTTTGTAGAAGTGCTCACCTTCCTAGTGCAACGTTTTAGTGTCTCATGTGTTGTGGCTTTTTTAACTCACTCGGAATCTAGAAACACTTGACTTTCCTTGTTATGTTTCAACTTTCAAGTGCGAGCTCTGGAGGCATTAGGAGTGTCTTGATGATATTGAGGAGGTTTAGAGGAGGTAGAGGTCTTTGCAGGTTCTTGAGGAGCTTTTCTTAGTACAAGTGAATGGTGTGGCGCACGGGCAAGAAGCCTAGGCTTATGGACATGGATGCGTGAACTTTAGAAGATGAGGTTGGGTATAGCGACTTCAATTGGTGATGGCGTTGTATCACCAGATTAGGAAAATTCCTACAAGAGTTTGGGTTGTGAGAGCTTTTGTGAGCAAACATGATTTGGCAGACGAGACGTTGGGATGAAATTGTATGTTGCGTTGTGGTATGGATCACAATTGCAGTATGAGAATTACTATCTGTTAGCTTAGGTGAAGAGTACACAAAAATGGGGTGTAGACAAAATTTGACATCAAACTCTATAAGGAAAGTTTGCCCCTTTTAGGCAAGACCAAGCTCATAGAGTGTTGTCTTAAAGACACCAGACCAAGCCTCGTGCTGAGGCTGAGACTCGTGTTACGATAAAATGGACAATTTTATCACGGTACGAGTTGCGGCTATAAACCGAGGTTTAGTCTTTGAGGTGACTTTGAGTGCTAACACTTTAGATGTGACTCAAGGGTGCTGCTCATGCAGGCTTTCTGACCAACTTTTTTAGGTGAGTTTTTTGGGCGATTTCTGTGTGAACACCTTATACGAGCTCTCTCGACGAAATTTCTGGGTAAGTCCCCTAGACGAATTCTCTAATTGGACTCATTGAGCGATCCCCTTAAGCTAGCTTTCCAAAGGAATATTTTGAGTGATTTATATTTTCAACTTAGTCATGGAATTTTTGCTCTAAAAAAACTTAGTCATGGTATTTATATATATATATATATATATTTGAAAGAAAACATGGTATTTATATTAGTAAGTTGAAAAAAAAACATTTCCTCTAATGTCACTGACTTGATATTAAAATGAATATCTAAAAAAAATTAAATATATGATTTTGAATAATGAAAATTCAAAGATTAAGAAAGGGACATAAAAAGCAAGATAGTAGTCTAGTATAAAAGGATGGAGACGAACAGAAACAGAAACAGAAACATAAACATAAACAGGGAATGTGACGTTGGAGTCTTGGAGAGCGGTGCAAGAAAAGACAAAGAGACAACAGGAGGAGAGAGAGAGATAGGAGCTACTTTTCTTTTTTCTTCGTTTCTATTTCCCTCCAAGACGCTCACTGAGAGAGCAAGGAATGCGGGTGACGTGTACAACTGCCGCTTATTAGGGAAGCCCCCCTTCTTTTTGGGACCCCTCTGCTTCCTTCCTTCCTTCTCCGTTACGGGAATACTCTCAATCCTCCCATTTCTTCAATCTCTTCTCTCAAGGTAAATCCATTTCATTTCCTTCTCTTCCATCGCCATTTTCGATCTCTCTCTCTCTCTTTTCACTTGCATTCTCTTTCTTCGTCCCTTACCGCAGCGTCGCTTCCTGATCCTCCACCCTCGCCGATCGATTATGTGATTTGGTTTCCAAAATGTCAATGTCCATCCGACACACCGACTCCGTTCATGTACGATCAATCCAAACAATGCTTTTTTTTTTCTTTTTTCTTTTTCATTGTTGTTCTCATTAATTGATTACTTTGTGTAATGGTGTTCAGATTGTGGGAGATGGTGGAACTGGAGCCGGTGGCGGCGGCGGGAGCGCCGCTGCTCCACCGCCGGGTCCGGCCGCCGATCAAAATGGTGCGGAGGCGGGAATTTTTTCTTTCTTTTTTTCACCTTGATTTAATTGAAGCTGATCTTGTCGCCATTTTAAGGATTGGCATTGTGTTTAGAGACCTTTAATATAATGTACTGGAGAAGGTAACGAGTGATTGAGCTTAGAGTTAATTGAGAGCAATGCTTGATTGGCGGAAAAGGATATTATTATGTACCTTCTTCAAATGTAAAATCTGAGACTTCGACTCGGCTTGATGAAATTATATGCTTAATGGACAAGCTATGTTTTGAAGTCCATTGATTATTGTGCCCTCTGGTGACCTGTTGCTTGTGCTTATGTCTTGCAGGTTCTCAAGAGTGGCCCCCTTTTTATATCATCCAAAGGTATGTGTTTTGTTTCATATGATTTGTTTATCCTTGCATGGAATGATATAAAATTTATACATAAAATTTAGAAACTTTTGATATTCTTCACAGTGCCATGATTGTTGATCTGGCCATTTATTTTCTTTGCTTTTGGGTTAGTGATTTCATTCGAAATGTCTGGCATTTGTTTTACGGTGTACATATCACAGACAGCGGTTGACAGTTCCTTGTTCAAGTGATCCGGGGCGCCTGGAAATCCAAACTTTTTTATGTTCCTGCATATCAAAATTTTAAACCTTCTGCAAGAGCTGTCTTTGAAATTATCACATTGTGTTGATGATGTTCTAAATATTCAAATGTGTTTATTGCCCTTGCACACTGTGTGGCGTGTACTTTCTAAGATCAATTACTAGTCTGAAGATCAGGCAGCATCTGATGCAATTCTTGTTTAGGAATCGGATGGACGTCGTGGAAGAAAAGGTGGTTTATTCTGTCTCGTACTTCACTCGTTTTCTTCAGAAGTGATCCTGTAAGTAGTTATTTTCTGGTAAATAATGTAATTTTTTGTCCATTCACGTCTTGTGCATTTCCTTTTGCTGGTAAATGATTCAGCATGATCAAATACATCTACTTCACGAACTTACCTCCTTTCTAGTAATTAATGAGTGGTTACCTCACAAGAAATAGAAAGATATTCATGCTTAGAATCCGTTAGAAGCTTTATAAATTGAAATGCTAACTGATGAGAAGAAAAAAAAAAATTATGGCTACTTCAAGCAGCACTTTGAGATGGGGTCATACTTAGGTATGTCCTTGCAGAGGCAAGGAATATGTATTTTTCTATTTCATGACCATGACTATGACTAGAGATAGGTATTAGCTATATTTAGTATAGGAATCGCATCGGATGGTCAATACCACACATCTGAGAAGGAGGTATATTTTGAATGGTTATAGACACTTATGACCTGTAAATTGTCGTTAGAAATGACTACCACAGGTATGGAAAATAAAGTCATGTTGGCTTGACTCATTGGAGCCTTGGTCAGCCATATACTCGTCCCATGAATAGATACTCATCAACCAGAGAAACCATAAACATGGCATGACTAGTTATGAATTTGTTGAATAAAAATCCTGGTGTACTCAAAGCCTGAAACCAAGTTTTCCCAGCAAACCGCCTTTAAAGAGTCCGACCAGTTTGAACTTCTAAAATGTTTCCTAGCATCTCTATATCCAGTCTTAAACAAAGCATATAGAAGAAAAAAGAGTTTTTCTGTTATGTTCTACAGGTTTTCTCAGCTTCCAACTGATATTCTTATTGTAGTTAGCATCTAATATCCCCTATATTCTTTCAAGGGGAAAGAGTTCACACCTCGTCATTTCATTGTTCCTCCCTTCCTTCTTGCTACTACATGTTTCAAGTGTTTTACAGTGTCGTTTCTGATTGTATATAATGCATCTTATTTGAGATGGTAGACCAGCTGCTGTGTTGGTTATTTTGTTCTTTGCAGAAATATGCTTTGGTATGGTACACACAAAAAAATGTATAAAGGAGCAATAAAATTATCTGGACTAAATTGCTTGATGAATATAAAAAAAAGTACTTTCAGATGATTGATTGAACAAATTTATTGGTTATGTATGTTTATTATAATAGTTGTGCAGTGGACGTTCCTTTCTTCCTCCATCTGTTCTTTGCCCCTCTTTCTATGCCTTTGTCAGATAATGAGAGTTCTTTAAGGTTTCATTTCCTATTTTTGTTTGTTCAGAGTGCTGTTCCTCAAAAGGGTAGTGAAGCGAATTTAACTCTTGGTGGTATCGACCTCAACAATTCAGGCAGGTTGGATTGTTTTGTTAAATTTGAAATATATTATTCTGGTTTTTGTTGTATTATTTGATATTTTTATAGTTGTTTCCATGATGGAAAATGGGTGTAGCTTTCTAACATGGTGTTATTTTTTGAACTATTTGTAGTGTGGTTGTCAAAGCAGATAAAAAGCTCTTGACTGTGCTCTTTCCTGATGGCGGTCGTGATGGAAGAGCCTTCACGCTTAAGGTGCTTTTCTTATCTTCATTTTCACATCTTCTTTGACTTCAAGGTCATGGCATTTTTTTTTTTTAATTTGACCAAAGTATCTTTACATTAATGTCTAGAACTTTGCAAAGACTGGGAAGACATTTAAATACATTACCAATCTTTTCTTTTCTTCAGATTTGTACAGTAGTAATCACTGCCTTTGTGATCAATTATTTTTCAGACCGAAAGTGTAGTGATCGTGTATCTTTCATCTACAAAAATATTAGATGTTTTGACACACACATTGCTCTATGGAAAAAAAATGTTGTGCTTGCGCAAGATCTTTTAGTCTCAAGTCAGGATATTGAAGATGTCAAATTTTTGCAAGGAATCATTTTCCAGATGATTGAATCTGGGTATTAGTGATATTTATTGAATGACATTGAGCTATGGCAACTCACACTCTTGTACTCAATTCACGATTAGGTTTCTAGAAGAGCACTATCGACGATTTCTCATTTCAGTTTTCTTTGCATTTGCTTTGGATTCTGCTATGGCATTATTCAAACAAATTTATGCTACTAGAATGAATTGTGTTTAAGTATCTCACACTGGAAGAGTGGAGTTTTGAAACTGCTTCATATACAAGTTGGGCCCCACCATGTTACAACTTAGGCTTTTGGGTTGGGAACTTAACATGCTATTAGAGCTGGTTTGGTCTCGGGTTTTTGGTCATTTGTGTTGCATTCCTACTAGTTCTTAGTACACATGTGGAGCCCATTCTACTGTCTAACCTGTACGTGAGGGGAAGTGTTGAAATATCCTACATTCCTTCAGTAAAAGTGGGTGAGTCTGAAACCCGCTTCATTTCATATATAGCTTTGGGGGTTAGAAACTTAACAAATTGGATAAAAACTATCATTTTATTGGATATATAATTTATAATAAAGTACACACAGAAAAGCACATTGCTTGACAACAAACTCCTAAATGTAACAGTGATTTGAATTGTGACACGCAGTCAAACACAACAGAACACTCATACAAACAAAGACCTATATAAATTGTACTAAGTAAGAATAGGGAAGCTTCCCTGGTTCTGTTTGAACCTTGATATTTGTGGCTGATAGTTTGCTTGGTGTTGCAGGCTGAAACATTGGAGGATGTATATGAGTGGAAGGCTGCACTTGAGAATGCTTTGGCTCAAGCACCAAATGCAGCAGCTGTAACGGGGCAAAATGGTGTTCTTAAGAACGAGCCTGACACAAAGAATGGTTCTTCGGAACAGAGTATGCTTTTCGTACCGTCACTTTTTACGTATACATTTTCACTTTGCCCCTATTATTCCTAATTGTGCGGTGTTATTTTGGTGTTGAAACTGTTGGAGCACTATTCCACTATCACCTCATAAATGTTTCCTGCGCTTCCATTGATTTGAGCCTTTTTTTTAAATTAGTTCACTGTTAGCACGGAGACACAGACAGCCAGTATATAGATCATCAATCTCAAATCAGTCAAATTTTAACGCACAGATGACTTTTTGCATGATATTTTGTGAGCTTGCAGTTTCATTGTTATAAGACAGCAACATGGCAAGGGTATTCAAACTGGGTAACCAGCGGCAATAATTAAGTACTTTGCTGCTTTCGCATATTAAAAATCATCAGGCAGGATATTATGCTTCTATAAGTACCAGGAAAATGCTTCTCCCGTTTTAGATTTTTTTTTACTGAACCTAAGAATGATTGCTGGTGAAAGTTGTTGCATTGCCTAGTTTTTGAGACCTAAGTTGTTTTTTCTTCTCCAGATCTTATGAACTTCTCTAACTGACTGGTTTTCTACATTCTTCATTTCACAAAAAATGCTGACATTTTTTCTGCATTTCTCATTTTAGCGAAGGACAGACAGCCTGCGAAATCCACAGTAATTGGTAGGCCAGTTTTACTTGCTTTGGAAGAAGTTGATGGAAGTCCATCTTTTTTGGAAAAAGCCCTGAGGTTTATAGAAGGGGACGGTACATTTTCTTTTTTCGTTATTATATATTTTTATTCAGTTGATTGATTTCTTTTCTTTTTTCATTGGCAAGTTGATTGATTCCTTAGACGTAGATTCTATGAACTGGATTATTTCTAACCCATCTTGCAGAAAATGGTATATTTGAAAGTTATATTTGGACTCGATCGGTGAAATAGGGAAGAAGAGTAGACAAAGTTAAATGTTGTTGCGTCTTGGTGTAACCTGTTGCTTGCTGAAGGTTTATACTTTCTAGCGTGATTTGAAAATTGAGATTGTATTTTTACTGCATCTAAGTATTTCTTTTCTAGTTTTATTTGTCACGAGTTTACTTCTGCGCCTGAAAAGTCATTTTATGCAAATACAAATCTTGTGGTTTCTTAAGTATGGTTTCTCAATGGAAAAGAAAAAGAAGAAGAAAAAAGGAAATGTCGAAGTAGTAAAAATGTTATATAGGATATAGTTTTTGTTTCTGGATTGTTGTTTGATTTTGGTGTCAACTAAGGCTCCTTGATTTATTGCATTGTATAGATAATATACATTAGTCTGTTTGTTTATCTTCACTTAACTTTTATGGATCTGATCATTTTTAAAAGTAATATAACAGGAGTTAGAGTGGAAGGGATCTTGCGACAAGCTGCAGATGTTGAGCATGTTGAACGTCGAATTCGGGAATATGAAGAGGGTTTGTTCACGTATTTTGTCTTATAGCTGTTTATTTATCATTAATAGTTATTTTATCTGCCATATATCATGTCTCTCATTTCTTTTGGCACGGAAGATGATTTTCAGACAACCAGTATTTCTTTAATATATTATTCTTAAGGGTTACTTACAGCTTACACCATATGCAAGTAGGCAATTACCCATTCTAAGGGTGTAGAAAGGAGAACTCAGTGACTTTTTATTTTATTTTAAATTTTATCATGAATGTTTTAGTTAACCTTACTATAAAAAAATCATCTTCTGCTCACAGAGTAGTATAAATGAAAAGCCAATATATCCCTCCATCTAATATTTCATTCATGCCATTCAGGAAAAACTGAGTTTACCGCACAGGAGGATGCCCATGTTGTTGCTGACTGCATCAAGGTATTTCCTTCCCATTTCAGGAAAATATTAGTTGCTTGTGTAGGTAGCACACTCTGGAAACCATACTTTCTTAGCTCATGTCTTTGATGCACTTTTACAGTATTTCAGCCGAGAGTTGCCATCATATCCGATCCCCGCATCTTGCTGCAATGCACTTCTAGAAGCTTGTCGTAAATCTGCTGGTAATGTTTGAACATTTACATCTTCCTTTGGTGCATACTGTTAGATGTAATTGGAAATTAACTTTCTGTTGTGGCGTTTTCAGTACTTCATGGTTCACACACAGGCTTTATACGCCGACACACATAACTTCAGCCATATTTAGTGATCAACCAAAAACTATTTTGTCATGTTAAGTGTTCGTTGCAAAGATAAAACATATCACAGTTCTGTCTTTCTTAATTTTTTAAATATATTGAATATAAATTTTTCTTTCAAAATTCTGCATGTCATTCAATCACGCCACACTGCTTGGTAATAAATATTAAAATGAAAAACAATACTACAAAAATCATTTATATATTCACAGTAGTGTAGTTCTAAAATGTTGCCCCCTTCTACAAATTCCTGGCTCCATCCTTTAATACAGTGGGAAATCTTTTGAGAATGTTGGATGACCTTTTGCTTTTTAAGAAATTACTCCTTGATGTCTTACTAGCATATAGTGTTATTTCAAAACATTGGTTTTCTTATGTTCATTAATGAACAATTTAAATAGGGAGTGATCGAGCTACTAGAGTCAATGCTATGCGCGTAGCAATATGTGAAACATTTCCTGAGCCAAATCGCCGATTATTGCAGAGGTAATTGATACATTACTTTACTATTATATATATTTTAGTCAATTATATCTTAAATCTTCTAAAGCGGAATCTGTTTCTGTGTTTAGTCTTATTACTTAGTAATTTTTTTTATTCTATTAAAGGAAAAGGTATAAAAATAGTCCATATACTATACCGTTTGTTATGAATATGATTTAGCCCCTGAACTTTACTTTGTTCCAATTTAATAAAAAAATATTTCCTATTTAGTCCCTGTCATTCAGATCCATCCAAATCACCATTAAATTAATTTAACAAACGGGATAGTACATAGGCTCCTTTGGAACATTAAACTCCTCTTGAATAATAATTACTATTATTCATGGCAAAAAATGGAAATTGTTATTGCCAATTCTCACTTTATTTATTATTTTAGTGGTAGCCCTGCTTTGGATTATCATAGTCAGGATTGTATTATTTGTGACCTTAAAACATTCATTCTCAATGATCTCTAGTAATCTTCTTCTGTCAATATCAATAAGTATTTTGTTAAAATTTACCTTTACCATTTATCTAGCATGAAGATTTACATGATGAGACTAAAATGTTGTATTCACAGTTCTGTATGATACCTAGGCTAAAAGATATGGAAAATTTGAAGACCTTGATATGCTTCCAGGTCTATCATAATTCATATACATGGAAATGATTAACTTACATGAGCTCCTTCATATCAACATAAGCTTGATAATTACCCATGTCTGCTAAAGTCGAAAAACCTTCCATTCTGTTAAGTGATTTTTAGTAACCGTCTATGATTGGTAAAAGATATACATCCATTCTAGCTGTCAAAATGACTGATAACTGGTATATGTCTTGTAGCTACTTCTATTCTATGTTGTATACCTAGTCTGAGTGTTAGATCCTTGCATGTTCAGGGTTGCTGATTATGATAATTTGATTTCAGGACATGTAAAGTAACTTAAATAGATCTGTAAAAAATAAAATAAAAATAAAAAGATAAAATTGTCTTTCAAGCAGGGCCTGATTTTCATTTTCACTTTTACTTATGAAGTTTATAGGCAAACAAGTAGATCAACTTACATGGCAAAGATACTTTACAAATTATGTTTCTTTCCTCTTAAGATAATGTCTACTTTCATTTGTCAACTAGTTGCTCATCTCCAGATTTTTTTGCTCACTCTCTCTCTCTCTCTCTATATATGTGTGTGTGTGTGTGTATGTGTGTGTGTGTGTGTGCGCAGAATTCTTACAGTGATGCAATCTGTGGCTTCCCACAAAAATGAGATAATGTTTACTTTCTTTTGCCAACTAGTTGCTCATCTCCAGATTTTATTGTTTTTTCTCTGTGTTCAGAATTCTTACAATGATGCAAATTGTGGCTTCCCACAAAAATGAGAATCTTATGAGCCCTTCAGCTGTGGCAGCTTGCATGGCACCCTTACTTCTTCGGCCCCTCATGGCTGGTGAATGTGAAATTGAGAATGATTTTGATGTTGGTGGTGATGGCTCTATGCAACTTCTGCAGGCAGCTGCTGCGGCTAACCATGCTCAAGCTATTTGTATAACTTTATTGGAGGAGTACAATATAATATTTGGGGTATGTTTTACTGATCTCTTCTAACTTTGCTTTTAGGTAATTACTTCTGTACTCTGTAGTGGCTTACTATCATCACATGTGAACATACATTCATTATGCCAATAGTTTACATACGAATATCCTAATGATAACAAAAAAAAAAATTCCTAATGATCTGAAATCTCCTCTTATTCCCTTGCTAGTGGAAGAGGGATATTCATCAAAAACAAGATCAACTTTCTCATATGTAATGACTCATAGCAATCCATTAGTTCATTTACTGATTAACACTGCTCCACGTTTCCTTACCCAGCAGTAAAATTAATTTTTTTTACCTCTAAATAGTTTTATCAATCTAAATAGCAACAACCCCATAGAGTATGAGAGTTCATTGTCTTCACAGACCAATATATGAGTACTGAAAGGCCAGAGTTCAGTTGCTAAAATTAGAATATGAAATGAAACTCTTCAGTAAAACTGTTAAAAGGGTAAAATCAATGCCCAAGTGAAATAAGTAGGCAAGGCAAGTCTTTGTCCACAATCTATATGATACATTTGTTTCCAGGTATTTTAGTTTTATTTCATCTTTTGTGCTCCATAAAGTAGAAATGTATCTGCAGGAAGGTTCCATTTCTCCTGAACTATATTCTAACTCAGAAGAGAGTGGGAGCGAGAGTGAGGAGGCAACTGATGACGATGATGAATCCTACGATGATGGAACAGGGGAAAGTGATGTTGAAATATATACTGACGATGATCTTGAAAATAGTGAAAGTTGTGACTCTGGAGATTATGATGATGAACAGGTTTGTATCTGTACCTTACTATTTTAGCTACTACACATGGCACAATGTAAATAAATTATACCTTGTACATTCCTCGTGCCAGACCTCATTTTGGCCCTACAAAAAGCATTTTGGTGCTTGGAAAATAAGGTTATTGGATAATTATATTTGCTTTGGTGACTTGGTGCTTTTAATATTCTATTCTATCATAAAAGACATGATAACAATTAACACATGGTTTAGCATAGGAGATAGCTTTATACTTTATGCAGGGCGGAGTTGAGGAGAATAAGAATAGATGATCCTAAGGAGTTTTGCTAAATGATTCATGTAGTTAACCACAACATTGTTTAGAAAAAGGCTTGGTTGTTTTTGTTTTTTGTTTGTATGCAAAGGCTTGATTTTCTCTGCTATTTCTATCTTCTAACATCACTTTGGAAGTGGATGCTTTCTATCAGCATTTATTTTATATAGAATTCTGTTTTATTTTACTTAGCACAAGGAATCAGAAAACCTACATATGATAGGTTTTATCTCCATATGATAGGCTGTATGGCCAATTATGTTGATGACTCTACATATGAGCTCCAAAGCCATATGATGTGGGTAGTGGAAGATGAGAATGCTTGGATAGCTGTTTGGTAAAACTTGGAAGGATAAAATTATGTATGAAGCTATCTGAGCAAAAGTTGGGGTAGATTCAGTTGACGATAAGAATGAGGTAAAATTGCTTGTAAGACGGTCTGGATATGTGCAATGTTGGAAGGTTAGTGACAATGTGAGGAAGGTGAGAGAATTCAGTTACGAGAAACTAAAAGGACTAGTGCCTAAGTTAACATGAAAAGTAGTAATAAGAAAATACATGATGATGCACGATTTCACAGAGGAGATTCATGATTATGCATGGTTTCATGTGATTGAGATCATTAGTAGAGTGAATATTTTTAATTTGTCCCTTATCATGTTTATCTCCTAACCCATTTATCCTGGAAAGCCAACACATTCCAACAGGACTATACAAATTTATTTTGGAAGTTTCTTGGTTGTTTTGGTTCCCCTTTTTATTTGTTTCTAGATCAGCAATTAAAGAACCAAATCATAGAAAACCAACCCAAGATCATCATAGTCACAGGATGGTTTTATTTTTAGTCCTTGGTTTCAGATATTTAGTATTTTGGTCCTTCTAATTGGTAGATCATTAGCTTCTTTTCAAATTATGAGTATTCATATTGTTCACATGTTGTACCATGCTAGACTACATTATTGTTGGATTCCAGGTGTTTCTGTATGTTATAATTGCACAATGCTTATGTAAGCTACTTCAAAGATGCAGGATCTTGATGGATCTGGCTCAGGCTCCAAGTCCCCTGAAGTAAATGATGATCATAAATCTCACCAGAAGTTGTCATCAAGTTCACTTAAAAAGTCATTGCCTCGACGACGTGGTGATGGACAAGAACGTGAAAATGTTCCAGATCGAGTTAACAATAGTCCAGCAATAAAGTTTGACGAGTCTGCTAAATTACAGGATGATTCCACAAATAGAAGTTCAGTAAATGAGTCAAATGATCATAATCAAGTTGCAATGATTCAAAAATCTAAGACGTTAGCATTTGGACCGTTGCGTAGTCGACGACATCCTGCTAATTGGGGACGTGCTTCTGTGAGTATATATTTTTCCGTTTTTTAGGAGTGTGGTTATGACTAATTACATTATTTTCTCCTAGAACTTTTGTGTCAGATCATACAAAGCCTAGATCCTCCTAGAGAGGGGCATCGGTAGTTCGTCAATTTTTCTGTCATTCATTTTGACATGCTAATGTTTTTTTTGTTGCACAAATCAAGGCAAAGAAGAACCTTTCCATGGAATCTATTGATTACGACCTTGAAGATGAGTAAGTTGTGGATTTTTGTCATCTAAATTCCTTTGTTTTTTTGCTTCTCTGATGCTCCTGTGGCTCTTGCTTTGTGTCTGTTGTCAGTTTATGATTAGTACTGTTACTGCAGATATATATTGGTTGATGGTAGTTTAACTGGTTCTTCATATTTGTACAAGTGTTATAAGAGAATACTTTTAGAAGGTGTTGATGGAGCTGGTGCCTTGTGTGTGTTGTGCTTGGGTGAGACAGAGATGTCTGTGGGGTTGGGATAGGTTTTATGAGCATATCTTTCTTAGTAGGATGAAGCTTAATAGTGCCACCCATTTAAATATTATTGACAGTTTTTTATTTATCAGAATATTCTTGATAGTTCATTAGTATAAAAAATGCAATTTATGATGATGGTTATATATATTGAATTAGAGAAGATGCTTTTAAATTAATTAATGTGTCTAACTTTATGTATGTAGGAATGATGTCCACAAGCTTGAGGCCACTAAAGCTGACTTGCAAAACAGAGTTGCCAAAGAGGTAGAGATCTAATTTGCATCCCATTCTAGGCATCCATCTATGAAGTTTGTTATGCTTTTTATTTTTGTTTTAGGTAAAAGGGAATGAAATTCTGCAAGCCAGTCTGGATAAACGAAAGAAGGACTTGCATGAGCGTCGTCTAGATCTCGAGCAAGAGGTACACTTCTTTTGGATTATACTTAACTTGTTCTGAAGAAACCTCCTTCTATACTTTTATTTTTGATATCCCAACTCATTGAGGTATGTATAGATTTGTGTATGGTCTTAGAAAATAAATCTTTGAAGAGTTATATGCTCTTTTTACCTTATATATATATATATATATATATATGAGGCCTGATAAAGTGGTTTTACAAGGTCTTGAAATAATTGGCGTTCATAGTACACTTAATCAATTTTATTTGTTTTGGTGTGGATGGGGAGTTGATGAGAGATGGATGCATAATGGGGGCACCCCAAATGGAGTGTAAAGAAATATGGGTTTTACAGAAAAAATTACAAGTTTTGGAATTCACCCCGATTGAATTCAACTTCATTAGTTCTTTTCCTTTCATCTTGTTACCAAAAAAAAGGATACTATTAGAATACTATAATACTCTGTGACTATGTAAAAAGTTTAGATTTTTAAATTGAATTTGTAGATGGGATTTCTGATAGGTCAGCATAGAAAGAAAATTAGCAGGGAAATTATCTCTTTTTTCTTCCCTCACGTATATGAATTTTAAAATAAAATTTGGATTCATCATTTCCAGCATCTCATTTTTCTTCCCTTACATATATGAATTTTAAAAATTAACTAGGATTCATCATTTCCAGCTTTATAATGAATGGCTAGTGGTTCCTGGGATTCTAATTAATTCTCTTCACTTGTTTGGTGAAGAGCAAATTCTTAGTTTCTTTCTTTCAATGAATATTTGCTTTAGAACTGTAAATAAATAGATCTCTCAATTGTCAGCTCTTCACTTCTTTGTATGGTTGATTAAACTAAATAAATTTTCAAATGATAATTCGTTTTTACTAATATACCAACTAGTTTTTCAGTTCTGTGGCAGCAAAATACTTTCCCTGAATTCTTTTGAGTATTTTTATAAAACATTTATGGAGGATCTTAGTATCAAGAGTCAAGATACATGTAATAGCTTGAACTCCTTATAAACTTTTCCTCAGTTCAGCACAATTTATTATATTTATAAGAGCAGCACATGGTTTCTGCTACATTCTTCTATATTGCCCCATTAATTTATAGTGGCATATCGGTATCCCTCTTGACAAAAGCTTGTAAGTTCTTTCGCAACATGATTGACCCTCTTACTTAGCAGTTAGCACCAGGAATACAAATCAAACCCAAGTTGAAGGAATCTTGGATTAGATAGTTGTTAATCATAATGACTTTGGAAACAACCATCAACGGGGCAAGTGGCTTAAGGCACTTGCTTCTCTTTAGGTCTCAGGTCGAGCCTCGGTTGTTACGCTTGCTTATCAAAAAAAAAAATCATAATGACTTTGGAGTGTGTGAAAGGATATATGGAAACAGATCCAGTTCATACGATAATATGTGAATTTGATATTCTTAACACTCTTTATCAGTCCACTAACCTTGATGAAGAAGCCCTAATTGTGACTGTACTAATTGTACCGACAGGTGGCAAACCTTCGGGAACAGTTGCAAAAGGAGAGAGATACAAGGACAGCTATGGAAGCAGTACTTAAAAATCCACTGGGGCCTTTACCTAATTTATCCTCTGTTGATGAAAAGGTTGGTGTATCTCACATCTAACTGATATTATTTGGTTTTTTGACATGCATCAAGTCTTAACTTGGAAATGTTCTGAAGACAAAGGCAAAGATTCGGGAACTAGCTCAGACAGAGTCAGATGTAGCCAATTTGAAGCAGACGGTTGATGATCTTGGGATGAAGCTTAAACATGAACAAACGTCCCATAGTTCTGCGTCTGATTCAGGCCATAGAAAGAAGAATACCAAAGCTCCATCTAATCAACATCATGAAAGGTCAAGTAAGGTAAATTCATGTATTGCATGCAAGGCTTGTTGGGATAACTTGGAATAATGGTCACGGTTACATAAGTAGATCGAACTAGCTTGAATTTTATGTTAAAGTTATGAATGCTCTGATTGTTGGCTCTTTGCATACAATAGATCTATATCTCAAATACTGAACTGGTATATTACACTCTGCGAATCAGTCCTGAGCGGTTCAAATTCGGCCATCAGGTCACTGGATCTGCTTGTGATGCAAACATTTATTTATGATAGATATATCTTGGGAGCAATAATAACTAATGTCACGAAGTGAAATTGATCTACACTGAGAGGAGGTTAATATGTTCCTAAGTAAGCTCATCAGACCATGAGAGGAGTCTTGTTTTTTTTTTTTTTCTTTCTTTTTTTTTTTAGAGGAGTCTTGTCACCTAGCGGATGGCTCATCTTGCAAATGAAATGGAATGGCTAAGTTGTATAACTTTAAACTAGTTTCAAATATGTTTGTAATATCTACTTAGCCTTCCAACTTTGAAGTTTCAAAATGGTATCACTAGTGATTACTCATTGTGTTGTCGTGAAATGGGAATATATATTCAGTACCTCAGTGTTTTATTCTTGAATACATTTTCCATTAGGAAACCGTCATAAACACTTGGACAGCAATAGGTACAAAACATTATAATTCAGGTTTATACTATTTTCAGGACCACCCTAATTAGTTGTTGTGTTTGAATTTGTTCAAGACTTAGTATGCACTCTCTAGTTCGAACACTATAGGAGTTGGAACTAATCAAATCAAATGAAATAAAATATAAGAGAAAAGTGGAAGTATTCTGATTGTTTTTATGGAAATACTTACTACCAGTAAAAGAGTCTTCCACTTGAATGTGCTTGAATTTTGAATGTAATCTAATGTTATATGGACGACTTCAGCAGTTTCTTTGTGAAAGTCTATTTAGGCATTTCTTTGTATACCAACATGCACGGTTAAGTACTTTATTCTGAGGGAAGCAGCCGAGAGTACCCAGTTTACATGTTTGGACTATCAACTTGGTTTTGTTCATCTCATTATGTACTTGAAGTAGGCAAAAAGAAAGCTATATCTATGATTAGCTTTTATTGTCCTATTAGAATTGTTCCTCGTGTCTCAACTACTTGCAACGTTCTCTGATGTAGCTAAAAATGCTTATAGCTAGTTTCTGTCAGCATGATGCTTGTTCAGCTGTTTGGTAAACTGATGTTGACTTTGTTCATGCTTCATTTGCTAAGCAGTAGAGCTAGAGGCTTGTATTTGGTTAATAAAACCAGCTACTTGTGCTAATTTCAGATGCTTTTTTTATGATATAGTTACCGAGCTAACATATATATGCTGGCACAACAGGGAACTCATATGGAGGGAGCAGAAACTGACCATGAGAATAAGGCAAATAAAGATTCATCTCACAACCAACACTCGGGTTCACATAACAGCACCTCCAGATCTGTTGGGATGGCAACTAATTCTTCTGCTCTTGAGTCAGCAGTAGGCAAGCTTACCCATGGCAATTCGAAAAGGTCTACTACAAAGGGCGATGTAAGTTTCATTAGCTTTCTTTATGTTTAAGGAACTTATCTTATGACTGCATCTCAAGATGAATTACTTTGCTCGGTTCTTCACTCTAAAAATAGTTTTCTCCGAATCATTGAGGTTGAATCTCTTTTAGTGCTTCCAATAATGATAATGATTGTTGCATACTCCAATTATAAGAGTTGCAATCTGGTTTAGTGATGGATTTTCGAAATGATTTGGAATATAAATTTGTTCTAGTTCCCTGTAAAGCTTGATAAGTCGTTTGGTTATATGCTGCTTGAGCTGGGTAGGATTAGAGAAATTCGGCTTTTAACACTTTGTTTCCTTTTGTGCACAACAGGGAGGAACTACTAATGCCCTGACAAAGTTGACTACCCGACTCAATTTTTTGAAGGAGCGGCGTAGTCAGATTGCAAGTGAGCTCCAAACCATAGAGAAAGGACGAGGTTCAGGCCAATCTGGTGTAAAAAACGTAGAAAGTCGCGTAGCATCAGCATTTCATTCTGACCATAACAACCCTGAAAGAGGTAGATGAGTAGATGGTTCCCAATAACTTCAAAATCCTGAGAATAGGGTCAGAGAAAAGCCAATCACTTCCAAATGCAGAATGTTCAATTGTACAGAAGGAAACGAGATGGCCAATCATCTCGAGACTCGACATGCTAGCTGACCAAACTCCGCGCAAAGGAGGTCACTCCCGTGATCATCCCAAGGACATCATATACTCCACACAAGGTCTCGTTTTATTATTTCCTATTACTATTTCTATTACTACTACTATGACTATTTTGTGCACGAGCGAAATGCCATAGCGTACATCACGAAGAACGTCGGGAGGGAGGATTGATTTTGATAGCATGGTTGCAGTCCTCTTAGCCATCCATAGTATGTACAAATAAACAAACAAACCATCTTTACTGATGTAAGCTCATTGGTGTTTCATATTATATGTATTATTAGGAGCTGTTGGGAAAAAACCCAACAGCAACCAACTGTTATTTATTTTGTTTTCCTAACCGTAAATTAATTAGTAAAATGTCAATTTTCTTTTCTCAGTGTCTTGTCATTTCATCTATAAAACCTGTGATGTTTTCTGTGAATTTGTTGCAAACTTTGGCTGTTTAGTTTGGTTCAAGATTTAAAAATTCACATGCATTGGAAATGCTCAGGTCTGGAGGGATTGCTCTGAATCTGTTTGGTTCATGGATCGTTCGGCCCATCACTATTGGGCTTCAGCCCAATAGTCTAAAATCTAAGCCCAGATATATGGACTCTACTTCAACATCATGTTCTAGACTTCTACAGTTCTACTACATTAAAGAGGTAAAAGAACTAATTTCCTGAAATTTCGGGTTTCGACTCAATTTGGATTTACAACTTTTATTTGACCTAAAATAGTCTTTTAACTTTCAAATATTGATCCAAAATGGCCGTTTCCCTTAAAGCTTATATTAAAAATCCAGAGACCAAATTGGATCAATATTTGAAAATTTATGGACTAAATTATGTCAAATATATCGGATCGAAACATGAAAGTTTAGGGACCAAATTAAGTATTTTACCCATTAAAAATATGTAAAAAACTTAATTTAGTTTGACCTTTTTTGAACTCAAAATAGTCTACTACCTTTCGGATGCGAACTCAAAATGACCATTACCGTTAAATTGTTTGTTATTAAGTAGTTTAACATAAAATTTAAAATATGTTAAATTAAAATTATTTTAAATTGTTTAGTACTGTTAAACCATGGACGTCAACAAAATAATTGAGTCATTGTCTCCCTTAAATACATTTCAACTTAAATTCCTTTTTAATACAATATAATATAGATTCATAACGACAAACCCAAAACTCAAAAAAGATATTGAAAAGCTGAGGCCTTGAAAAACTAGTTACACAGCTCGCGAGCAATTCCCAGTTTAGAGTTGGCGACATCGAACAACATCCTCAGATTCTGCTGCTGTAAATTCGCTATAATGTTCAACACCGAGCTCGGCGATTCCGGCGCCGCCGCCATCGCCAAACACGCCACCGACCCGGCGCTGCTGTGAATCAAGCTGTTCTCCATCGGCAAAACCAGGTTCATCCCCGTGAACTGCAACGTCACCGCCGGAGCCACCGCTTCGTTCGTCACCGGAAAGCACGTGTCAAATGACCCGATACTCGAATACGGACCTTTCACCTGTTTCCTAAACTCGTCCCGGATCGCATTATAGACCGGCGCCACGAACCGGGTTATGACCGTACCCGAGTCTATTATGGTACCTGCACCCGTTGTCGGGTCGAACGCCAGGAGCTCCGGGGCCACGGGTACTTGAACCCGGCCCACGCTGATCCCGGTCAGGTTCACGTAGTAAAGTGACGGGCGTCGCGGGTTTTTTAGTAGCGGGGTGGTTTTTATTGCCTTGGGCTGACCCGCTGGGCCGAGCTTGAGCGACCCGGAAAAGTAGTAAGATTTGAAGCTGGGTAAACAGTACGAGAACACACCCGAGTACATTGACCCGGATTGGGAGAGGAGCGACATGGAACCGCGGCCCAGACCCATGAGTCCCTGGGGCGGAACCGACCCGCCCGAGACCGCGTTGATGCACCCAAAAGCGTAATCCGGGATGATGTCGGTGGCTAGCCGGAGAGAATCTTTGACGAGCGTGGCGGCGAAGGAGGAGTCTCCACCGTAGGATTGGTTGAAGGAGCAGGGGGCGGAGCCGGTGGCGGGGCAGGATTGGCCGCGGGTTTGGGTGCATTGGGGCGTGGAGCAGTCCAATGACCCGAAAGTTGAGGAGGTGTTGGGCGAGAAGGTGGTGGTGGAGCAGCCGCTGCAACCGGTGCATGGGACCCACGTGCGGTCGCTGCTCGTGTCGAGGACCATGAACATGAGCTGGCCCGGTGTGCCGAGCTTAGCCCGGACCACGTAGTTGCCGATGTTGAGAACCTGCTGGCCCGATGCGATTGGGGCGGATGTGGTCTTCTGGGCCAAAAGCCCGGACAGGTACTTGACCCGACCCGGATCCTTGGAGGCCATGTCCATGATAGTGTTGACCCATGATGATTCGGGCTTTGGTGGGTGGAATGGGGAGCACTTTCCGAAGATTGGGATGACGGAGAGGTCGTCGGATTGGGACCCACACGAAAGGTCTAAACCGCCTCCGGCGGCGGCGGAGACGAGGAGGAGAGGCAAGAAGAACAATGTGGTTGTGGGTGAGTCCATGGGTTTTGAATTTGGATATGGAGTCTTGAAAAAATGAGGAGATAATATTATGATAAATGAGAGTTGTGGTGCATGAGAATGTGGAGGGAGAGGGTGTTTTTATATAGTGTGGTGTGTGAAGTTACTAAAATGTCCTTGTAATTATATATTATATTGTGTATTATTGTTTGATATGGTGTGTGAAGTGATCCCAATGTAATGTGACAGAGAATAAAAAAGAAGTGGCCACTTGGGGAGTGTTGACTGTTGAGTCTGAGACCCAAAACCAACCAGCGAATAAGGCTCTAATTAATGCTGCAAAAGAATGTCGTTTTATGTGGAAATGGAAAAACTAAAGTTAGCCCTTATTTTCAGTTGCAAACTACGAAAATGACACTGCATGGATCTACTTAAGATGGAGTTGTGGGTTTGTGAGTGGTGTTAATAATATTTGTGGATAATTGGAGGGTAGTTTGGGAAGTGTAATTTGGAATTGACAGCTTACGAAAGTTGTCCGTAAGCAGAGCAGAGGGCATGGAGGAGGTGGAGCACGAGTTATGTTGGATCACGGGCTAGCTGACACTTTTTCTCATCAAACTCCCAATCCAATCTGGATCTCACGTGACTCAACTCTCTGTCTCCAACACTTTTCTTTTCTATTGTTAATGAGTTACGACACGTTGTACTGATGAGATTATGATTGATCGGATACATCAATTACACGTTGAAGCATGCATTCAGAGATCCAAAAATCATTGGTATTTCCATTAAGAGACTCGTCCCTTCTCATATGGATTATTCGCGGATGTTTCACTCATTTCATATTCGGAGTCTTAGTCGTTTCGCAATTATTCGCTTCCACATATCGTCATACAACAATCTGAAAATCATTTCCGAATTTTTGTATTTTCTTTCTTTGTCATTCTCTATCACGTGTTTGCCTATATGGCAGCCTCTCCATCTCTCATATACTTTTTTCTTTCCATCTTGGAACTGTTTAATAAAAGTATCAAATTGCTGATAAAAAAACTTAAAACGTGCTTCTCTTCCCTTTTTCATAACCCTCTTATCTTCGGATTCAGTCTCCAATCTCTCATATCAACATTTTAACTTGCATAAAACTTGGACAACCTTCTAAGAACCACCCACTTCTCTTACATTAAATACAAAAATCATTAACTATATACTTACTGCCAAGAGTTCAAATATATAATAATCTTCCGTCATTCCAATGTTTCGGCTGAAATATACATCCTAGCATGTAGTGAAAAAAGACAAATCCAAAGAAAAGAGAGCTCTGGAACTTGTCAATGAGGTCCACCACATTCACGGGACTCTCACATAATGCAACTTTTGTCACCTTATCAAATTTCAACTTCACCTTTCTATGGACCACACAAGTAATGTAATAAGCATCCTAGGAATATCCAAAAAAAAAAAATTTAACCTACCAAGCAAGCATCATCAGAACTCATGTGCCACTTAATTTGAGCATAAAAAGAGATTCCAAGGAGTCCATATTTACAATCCAATCATCAATCACATGCACCATATTGATATATATAATGTTAGGAACAAAATAGAGTACAACACCCAGCAGATCATGGGGAAGAAGGAAATGAATGATGAGTCTATCAAGTTTTATTTGTACATTACACAATGAGCAACATTAGCAAACACTATGCACAAAGTTTTCATCCAAAATAGCGCTTTAACTGCACGCAAACCTGCGCTGATGGCAGTAAAAAAAGTATCACCTCGTCAACTCCTTAACACGCTTGACCTGGAATTAACACGAGAAACAGAAGCGGTGATTATCGATGAATGATCAAGTCAACAACCATTAATAGCGAACAATCAATTCAAAGCAGATTCAGAATACAATTACAAAGAAAATGATATCCACTTGCAATTCTGTTTCCAAAAGCAGGAAGAGGGTAACGGAATATTCCATAAGCACCTCCAGATTATTCTGAAACTAAGCTGAAATGTTTTTCATTTCGTCAACATTTCTCAAGCCTCAAGAGTCTTGCCATCAAAGATAAGTAGATTAACTTACAAAAAAATTAAACTCACAAGTTATCACCCATTGATGATTTGTTCCATATTCCCACAAATTTTCGTATGCTGCAAAACATACCTTATCTACGGGGTAAAGAATGAAACAAAAGCAAGAAATGGCACTTGCTTATGACACTTCAAACTTTATCAACATAGGTGAATTATATGGAGTATTATTCAGCTATCTATAGATATTTACAAGGGGGAAGAGTAGGGCCAAGTTAACACGATAACAAGTGTTAAGAAATGACATGATAATACAAGACTTGACGGAGAAAATAGCATGGAGTGAGGGAAGGAGGAGTAGAATACAAGTGAGATCCAAAGACGTTCATGTTGCCAACATCAACTTAGTTAGGGAAATGGCTTGGTTGTTATTGTACAAAACATCAGCTAAATCCAAAAGTTTCTTGCCATTCTCATAAGTACTGTCTATAGGCATAAATTGACCTTTGACTATAAAATGGAAACTGGTCTAGAAAAAACATGCTACCACAGTGTTGAGCAGATGTGAAAAAGGGAGGAGAGAATTGATTACAGGAGTAACTTTTATTGGACATCAAAGCCATGCAGGAGGGTATGTAATGTTGCATTTCAGAATATAAATAGGCATATAAAGTGCCCATAAAGTTCAACATTGGAGAGCAAACTGATAATCTAGTGGGATTTTGTTCAACCAGTTAAAATAATTTGCTTTGTCAGAATTCAGACAAGTAATTCAAATTTGCAATATGGGTGAATCTGGGTTCAGACATCTTTGTCTTCTACCGAGACTTTTTTATGTATGGAACATGAAAGAAACGCTCGGCTTTAAATGGACTAAATATTCCCCAAGCCTCTTCACTCATTTATAACTTCTGTATGGATGATACACCCTGCAAAAGCCCAACTCTAACTCTCCAGCAATACAATGGACAAGGGGAATAACCATGTAAAAAATGGCTCCAGAAGGCCATTTATTAGGCACCACATGCAGTGCATTGCCCATATAACATGTTATTACCTATTGTGTGGTATGATGAATCAGCTAGAGCTCATTTATTTACAATACTAAAGCACTAGATCCAATCACAGTACTTTCTTCTGTAGAATACAAGAGACACCACAGCATTGCCCATAACATCTGGGTTTAGGAAAACCTTAGTTCTTAAAGCACCCAAAACCAAAACCAGACAAAAATAATATTCAACAATCATTTCCTGAATGTTTTACAAATAAATCTTTGATACTGAAATCGTATATATCTACCATGACCTACTTGGAAATCCTTTCAATTCTGACTTAGTAGAAAGATTTGATCTGGGAATGATA
This sequence comes from Pelargonium nanum, assembly GCA_036897485.1. Classification (NCBI taxonomy): domain Eukaryota; kingdom Viridiplantae; phylum Streptophyta; class Magnoliopsida; order Geraniales; family Geraniaceae; genus Pelargonium; species Pelargonium nanum. Next base: position 2,794 of record JAYMTF010000741.1, on the reverse strand, counting down.
CATCCTATTTTTGTTATGTAAATGAGGAAGTATTATAAGAAGTTAGTAGTAACCGTTCATTCAAGAATTCAATAGTATTTTTATTATTCACCATGACCTACTTGGTGCCCCAATGTTTGAGCACCATACATCTGTAATGGAGATCTTGAGTTTGAAACACACAAAATGCAAAAACACAAACAATTAAAGGAAACTGACAAAATTGTACAGATGGGAAAGAAAAAATACAGCTAGAACTGTCCTGATACAATGGCGAGATACATACCTAATCTAGTTTCTGAAAGAAGCTTCATCACCTTTCACTATGACAACTGGGCACTGTGCATGGTTGGCACAATAGTTGCTTACGCTTCCCAGAAACATCCTGTCAATACAAAGAGTTTCATCTCGTTCAGTTCAATCAAGCTAGAACTTAGTTTGCTGAGGTAATACTACACAAGCAGGAATTATGATGTTCCTGTTTAAGTTTTAAACCATCAATTTTAGAAAGAAAAGAGCAAAAGACAGAACATATCGAGCAGGGACTCCAGATTAATATGTTACACAGAAAGATACATTATAAGAAATACTGACAGGCAGTCACAGGACAAATATTTCCTACAAGCTGAAGGTAGTTACTATGTGTAAGCATAACATCACATGCATTTCCAAAAGGACCATTGAACTACAGGATAAAGAACTCGGAATAATACACGCCAATCACAATATCATGCTCCCTGAATAGGAGCTAATACATTTCGATTTTGCATGATGCCTCAATCACAACTAATCCCTTATGCATAAGAGCCTAGCACCGTATACTGTTAGGGCACGCCTGATGCTTAGGAAGTCAGGCATGAGCATGGAGAATCTAACTCAAATCCAAACCACAAAACAAAAGGCAAATAATAAACAATAGCACATGATTTCGTAGCTGGTGCAAAGGCCAATTGACAATTTTCATTGCAAGTATGTCCATTATACTTGCATCAAGCTCTATAACATAATCCAAAAAAAAAAACTGAAGAGAAAACATTCATGCTCATCTAAAACCTCTGCTATCTCAAGTAGCACCATAGTCTTCAGTTCTAGGTGAATGATTTCTAGGAGGGATGGACATGCAAAAGGCACCCATAGCAAGTAAATCAAACAAACTCATAAGGTGTGAACTAAGAGATCAGAAAAATACTTGTGATGTCAATATGAATAGTGCACAGAATCCGTGCATTATAGAGTATGCAATGAAACGGAGCCATCTAATATATACATTTACTACAACTGGTTACCTTTTAATAGGGCCAAAAGCTCGGCAACCCATTACAAGCAGATCAGCATGCAACTTTTCAGTAGTTTCACAAATCTTCTCCTTTGGATCACCAATCACTACTTCAGTTTTTACATTCACCTGTCAACAGAAGTTACAGAACAATGCAAAGATCATCACATAATAATCAAAATTGAATGAGTTTCTAAGACAATGGAACTCAATTTCAGATAATACACCTCATAACAATATTTTGAAGTACACAAGTACTCAATCCGTACTAAAAATGAATGTCCAATTAAGCCATCAACTTCAGATAACAATAATCCTTCGAATTTCTTTTTCTTTTTTTATCAGCAACGGAACATCATTCTCGAAGTAACAATGTTTCTCACCCCCAAAGGGAGCGTCACCCTAAACCCCACCCCATACCGTCGACAAGGAGGCTCGAACCTGAGACCTCAGAGGGAATCCAAAGTGTTTTAACACTTGGCCCAACATGTCTTGGTATAATCCTTGGAATTTTCAATACACAAAATTACAAGCGTATAATTGCAAAATGTGAGGGAAAATAATTCAATAAAAAAAACTTACATCCTTTTCCGAGCAAATCTGCAAGGCATGATCCAAGATCGCCTGAGTAATCCTCTTCTGATGAGCCTCAATGGCCGCAGTAAAAGCCGGCACCTCAATATCACCTACATCGTTCCCAAACACGAAACACAAACAAAAATCAGTAACCAGAGGCCACTAATCAACTCAAAATTGCTCAAATTAATCTGGAGGAAGAGGAGAATCGGACTTAACTGGGACCGCCGAAGGGGATGGCGCCGGGACTGATGCCGGCGGAGATGGAAGGCGGCGGCTGGACGTGGAGGACGACAAAGAAACCAGGCGAGTCGGTGGAGCCGGGAGCAGGAGATCGAAGGTTGAGGTTAGTGAGGGCCCATCGAAGGGCGTTCATGCTCTCCTCGCTGCCATCAACGGCCACGATGACGCATCCAAGATTACCAGTTGCAGCAGACATGACGACGATGCTTCCTGAACAAACCTGATGGTGTTTTTGTCTTCTTCTTCTTCTCTGGTATTGTCTTCTTTAGGAGACCACTGGAAGTAAAAATACAAAGATCAGATTTAGGGTCTGTTGCTTTCTCAGTTGATTTCTATTTTGAATTCGAATAATCTGGAAATGTTAATGCTGGTGCGGAGTAAACAGTAATATTTATATGGGGTTACTGTGTGTGTGGCTCTATGTGCGCGCCAACGGTCGATTGCAATCTGTTGGCGTGTTCTATCCGCCTACCTTTTTGACGTGTCTTAATTCAAAACGACAACTCTATTTTGTCTTTTCATCCACTAATGAGTTATATATGTAACACGATAATGTTTTTAAATGATGGATTTTTTTTTCGGTTTAATGTCATGAATGGTACACAAACTTTACTCTAATAACCAATTTAGTACATGAAACTTTAAAAATACCAATTTAGTACACAAACTTTAAATGTCAACCCAATTCAATACACAAGGTTAAATGGAGTTATAATAATT